>JANDJT010000167.1:9709361-9751844 GCA_024331685.1 Stegophilus panzeri | reverse complement strand
TGTACTGAACCAGACTGAGAGATTAAAGGCTCAGGAAACCTTTGCAGGTGTTTTGAGTTAATTAGCTAATTAGAGCTCTTCTCAGATCGACATTTCTGTATGATAAATTCTTTATTCTAATATTTTGAGGTACTGGATTTTTATTTCTATGAGCTGTAAGCCATAATCATCAAGATTAAAGCAAAAAAGGCTTGAAATATTTCACTTTATGTGTAATGAATCTAGAATATATGAAAGTTACACTTTTTGAATTAAATTACAGGGGAAAAAAAATTACTTTTCCACAATATTCAAATTTTTTCAGATGCACCTGTACATGTTAAATCCTGAAATTATACTTCTAATTATTCTAATTATTAAGTGCCCCGGAAAATTGGTGTTTCAGAGCTTTTTATAACTTTTTTGTAATGTTATGGACACTAATGATAGAATATGATAGTATATCTAGAAAAAAAATACAAAGAAAAGTTTGAGAGAGCTGTTTGTCATTTCTGGGGAAATTATTACATTCTTTGATAGTGCATATTTGTGCTAACCTTCATGTTAGTCCAATTAAATGCTCTCTAGAAGCGTATATGTCCCATCACCAGGGTAGGTCTTACTCTGCAAAGCTCTCATTTAATCTCTTCACTATTCTCCATATTTAGCTAGTTTGTTAAGCTACTGTGAAGTTTGTTTAAATTTGGTAGGGTTGTCACACATCACGACTGCTATTGGCTGTTGTGTATATCAGTCAAATATTTCTAAATGCTGTCACTCTGACTTCAACATACAGGACTTTTCATGTTATGCTTGTTTACAACATGACATTATACACTGTCAAGGTTGCACTTTCAGAAAATTCTGAGTGAAGATGAGAATGGTTTTTTACTAATTGGAATCTTATAATTATTGTAATTCTGTCATGAGATGAACAGATTAGAAACCCTTATGTGGAATTAAAACATTAGAAACAATAACTCAGTTGATATTTTTAATCCAGATTAAACCATTTTTGTTTAACACGACCTATTTTTAATTATTTTATGTCAGTTTTTCATCATTTGGAGCCATTTTCATTATCAATACATTATGACTGTAGATTATTTCATTATTCACAGTGTCTTTCCATGTAAAGCATTGTGAAAATTTGGACCCAAAATGAAAAGTGTTATATTAACAAGAGTTAACATGAAATTCTAAGCAAGAGAAATGCTAATTTATAATGTTTTCTTAGCCCTTTGTCTCAGTCTCATTATTTAGATTTTCATCATAAAACATGGTATTCAGTATCTACAATGATTACTTACTACAGTAAAACTAATATGAGAAGACTGTAGTGACTTGTCGTTGGAGTTTAAGGGGTTAAATAGAAAAGAAACAGAATATACATTTCTTATAGTCAACGAGAAATAAGGTGTAACACGTTCTTTCCAAAACATAACGTCATGCTGTCTTTGTTATATGTTTTTTCCCCTCACTAATCTTCCACAGAGAGATCCATGGGAGCAGCCTTCAGAAGATCACGTCAGTCAGCCGGAGGTTCTTTGCCCTGAAGGCACAGCCCCGGTGGCAGATTCCCCGTCTCTGGGTGCTGATTCGGGCAGCTCCTCTCCGTATCGGCTTTCGACGAGCCGTAGCAGTGGATCTGTCCCCTCCAGCTCCCAGCCTTACACTCTGCAAACACTGGAAGATGTCCATTATCCAGCAGCCAGCTACAGCTCAGCTTCCAGCTACTCCTGCCCTCCATACATGACTAATCCAGGCGATCTGACTGTGGTGAAGATGGCGTCTGTGTCTTCAGATGAGGCTGGCGGTGGTATTGCGTCTCTCAGTGACACCACTGCTCAAGGATGGGCCAAGGATGATGGAACCAGCTCGTGGATGCCCTATGAGACCAGGAGGGCTTTTTAAAAGGTTCTGAAGCACTTAAGTGGATGGAGAACTGAACTGAGGAAGAACCCTGAACCTGAAATATGGCAGCCAAAAACTGGTGGATTTTCAGCTGAAGTTTCCAATGAGCATAAAAGCCTATATTAATGAGGTCTATAGCTGTGAAACAGCTACAAAATTATTATTATTATTATTATTATTATTATTATTATTATTATTATTATTATTTTGTAGATACTAGTCATTTTATTTCAAGATGACCTCAAACGAATACAGGTTCCTGTTGGATTTATTGACCATTATTATGAATAGCTCTAGCAAATAACTTGGGAGGATTTAGTAATCAACCATCTTTCAATAATCTTTTAAGAATAATTGGTACTGACATATTAAACATGCTTCAGACAAGAGATACGCGCCAATATTAAGGCTTAGAGCCATTGCAGGTGATATTTTCTAATATGTGTTCATACTGACCTTTTAGATTCATTTCATCTTAGCATTTTATAGATGATAATAGATCAAATTAAACAGGTTCAACTACTGCAAAACTACATTTTGTCTCTCCAGAAATTGCATTTTCTCCATCCTTGGACAGACGCAAGCATGCCTGTCCATCTGAAACTTGGGTTAATTATTATATAATTATTTTTATATTATTACTGTCTATACATATTTGTTGAGCAATAATAGCAAACTGGTACTGTGATGGTAACAAAAATTATCTGCATTCGTTTTAATACTGTTGTGCATCTTAGCATTATGAGGGACTTCATAGGACTGGTCACAGGTAGTTAAGGTAGTAAAAAAAAAAAAAAAAAAAGGATAGGTTTTGCAGTTCATATTGTTTGTCTTATGTTCTTGTGTCAAGAAAAATATCAGAGGAAAATAAAATACTTTTTGTTTAGTCACAAATGATACATGTGATTTTTAGATGCACTTGTTTTCTCAGCACCAGACATATTTGCATGTTCTTTGTGCAGGTCACACAATCAGTACTACTTTCTAATAGGCCTAGTTTCTTATTTTATATATAGTGCATTGTATATTTTAGACCAGTGGTTCTCAAAGGTTGTTTTTTGTTTTGTTTGTTTTTCATTACAGTAGTGGAAATAACTACCACTACTATCAAAGTTATTATATTTTATTGAAGTTTTTATAATTGTTAGCCTGTTTGCCAGGTCACTTGATTTGAATGGGTTTAATCCAAAACTCAATAACTCGAAAACAATTATCCAGACAAATAACCAGAATGTTATTGTACATATTTAATGAATTGCCTCGATGTTTAAATAGTCGGACGTTTAGAAAATAGTTTAAAATGACTTCACGGTTAAAAGGTTCCTGGTTAAAAACAAACCCTGCCTTAGAGAGCCATTTGGCATTTAGCTTACGGACTTGACCTCTACTGGGCGGGCGATTCGTTGCTATGACGCCAAAACGTTGCTAAGCTAAAGCCCCCCAATGAGAGGGCTAAAATAGTAAACCTTAGCATCGCCTGATCTAAACAGTTTTGTTTTCACGTGTTTGTTTACAAAATAAGTGAATTAAGTGCTGAACGAGCTTTCGCAAAATAAGGATTCAAAACTTTGTACTACATTTATCATAACATACGAATACATTTTTTTTGTTTGTTTGTTTCAAGGACATTTTCTAACAGGGCTCTTAGCTTATCCGCTATTAAAGTTGCTAGGCGCTTTTTGTTTTGTCCGTAGATGAGTGATACGATAACCGAACTTTCCCAAAGTTTGTTCAGCTTTGTATGATATATAATTTTGCAGTCTAGAAAACACTTCTCTTTCATGCACTCTTACTCTCGTTAGTGTAGAACTAGTTAATGGACAGTTTACAGTTATTTACAGTTGTCCGGAAGAAGAGATGGCACATCACAGCGTGGCTAGCTAACTAACTGTTAACTGGCTAAGCTCGGGGGTGTTTTTTGTTGTTGTTTTTTTTCACCCGAGACTAGCTAACCGCTCGTTAATATCAGTTTATTTAAGTTCACTGTCGTCGGAATTGTGTGTAAACTTCGTTATGTTATACAGTAAAATGCCCAAATGAGGATGTTTTTTTGAAATTCCTTCTTTCCTTCTAAACCTGCCAAAGAAAATTAATTGAGAGTTAACTTCTGAATGATCGAATCTGATTGGTCAGAAGGTGTTGATTGATCTTCTAGAACTACAGTCTGTCTATGATGGAGCAGTACCATGTTTTGGAGATGATAGGCGAAGGCTCGTTTGGCCGAGTGTACAAAGGTCGTCGAAAGTTTAGCGGCCAGGTTTGTGCTTACAGCTACCACTATATAAATATCCATATATATATATATATATATATATATATATAAGAGACACTGGTCATTTTTTTAAGACAAAATTGGCTGGTGGTTATTTTTCCCTCCCTCAGGTTGTGGCTTTAAAGTTCATCCCTAAAGTTGGTCGCTCTGAAAAAGAGCTGCGGAGCCTGAAGAGAGAGATTGAGATCATGCGAGGGCTCAAGCATCCAAACATAGTTATGCTTTTGGACAGTTTTGAGACAGAGCTGGAGGTAATATGTTAAATGCTCTTTAGGTCGTCGTTGATTGTGCATTTTACATTATACATGTGCTATAGCTTTTTGGCGGAGAATCCAGTGCAACGGCTCAAACGAAAATCGCTGCCAGCGTTTCCAGTTTTCCCATTCAAATATTTTGGTAAAATACACTGTTAGGCAAAACGTAATCGTATATTCAGACGTTGCAACAAAAAAAATCTCTTTAGCCCCTGGAGGTCATTTGTCTAATTATATTGCAAAAAAAAAAAAAACTTCTTACTTAATAACAGATCTAATAACATGGTTTATTGTGTATAGAGAGGCTTCTCAGGCCAGGCTTCACATCTGCCTTTCTGGGAGGCTCAGAAAATAAAATAAGAAACCCATAAAACTGTAATAGCATTTTTAATTTCCACTATAACGAGGTCATTTGTCTTCCCCTGGCAGGTGGTAGTGGTGACCGAGTACGCTGAAGGCGAATTGTTTCAAATTCTGGAGGATGATGGAAGTTTACTTGAGAGCCAGGTACATAAGGGATACTGTCACAGATATTAATACACATTTCTGATCTCTATTGTGGGGCTTGACTCTTCTTCTTTTTTATGTTTGCAATTTATGTATAAAAATCTGAATGGTAATACAGATATTGTACCCCAAAAAAAAACATTTGCGCTCAATTTTTTTTGCAGCCCCAAATTCTCACAGATCCCCTCTGAAAAAATCTAACTGTTCAAATATTAGGCTCATTTCTTAAATGTGTGCAATAATATTGTTTGCTATTTTTGGAAGCCATAGAGGTTTTTTTTTATTATTACTTCTGAACTTTCCACTGATAGAATGCAGTTAAAGGCCAACTTGTTTTGGAGTCACTGAGATTTGGATTAAACACAGTCAATTCAAAGGACCAGTCAAACAGGCTAATAAATATAGAGAACTCAGTAATAAATTATTTGGATAAAAATGAGGTAATTTCTGTCAATGTAAAAGAAGACAAATTACACACCCCATGGCTATGCTGCACAGACCCTACTTTGAGAGCCACTGCATTAAGAGTATACGCTATAAATATTGATATTTGACATAAATGATGATGTATCAGGTACATGCTCCATTCGTTGTCATTTCATTACATCATTTTGTTGCGCCCTCTTCAGAAAATTCGCTGTTAACAACTGCTGACATTTTTGAAATTTCCTTTACAATTTTGCAAAACATTTGGATGGAAGCAGCTAATCACTGGCGAAGTTAGTTCCGATATATGTCATACTGATGTCAGAGTTGCAATACAGTACACATGGATGACAGAATGACAGCCAGCTCAACTGAAATAGACACCTGGTTTCTGCGAATAGCCATCTTTCTTACATTCATTGTTTTGCTGTGTGTAGGTGCGCGAGATAGCTTGCCAGCTGGTATCTGCCCTGTATTACTTGCACTCCCATCGTATATTGCACCGCGACATGAAACCACAGAACATCCTTCTGGGCAAAGGGGGTGTGGTGAAGCTCTGTGACTTTGGGTTTGTACTGCACAAGGTGTAGCAACCATACATTTACTATGTAAAGTAGCAACCATACTATAAATGTCTAGATTCTTTAGACAGTTTAAGAATTTTTTTTTTTTTTTATGTTGCCAATTATTGTTGTTGTTTTTTTTTTTCGTCGAATTGCCAGTAATTATTTAAAAAAAAAATTAAGTTCTTTCTAATACTTTTCTCCACTTAAGAATCAGATGAAAAATAATTCTGGATTTAAAATTCATTTGACTAGATTTCTTATTGGTCGAACACACCCAAATATTCAGCACATCTCTCATCTTACCCTCCTTCCAGATTTGCTCGGGCCATGAGTGTGTCCACGTTGGTGTTGACCTCCATTAAGGGGACTCCTCTGTACATGTCTCCGGAGCTGGTGGAAGAGAAACCCTACGACCACACAGCTGACCTCTGGTCTTTGGGCTGCATCCTCTACGAGCTCCACACGGGGGCGCCGCCGTTCTACACCAACTCCATCTTTCAGCTGGTGCAGCTGATCGTCAAGGACCCGGTCAAATGGCCAGAGAATATGAGCCAGGACTGCATGGTACGGAGTTTCACAACAACACAAACATTCTCTCTCTGTGTATTTTATAATTATTTAAATATGGGTGGGGATAAACATACATTTAGACAACACTGTGAATCATTAGTAGAAGTGTCTGGAGCTGCATGATAATGACTACAATTATAATAATAATAATGATGATGATGATGATGATAATTGTGGTCAGTACTGAACTCTACTCAGACAAATAAGGAACAAAATAGTTTTGTTTTTTTGCTTGTATGTTTTTGTTTGTTTACTTCTTATTGTCCCCCTAGAGGAAACTAGTTTTGCAGCAAAAGGTAACAGACATAGACAATATATAATATACGTTGCACAAATCACAATTCATTTAGGAAATCTACCTATGAAAAGTTCATTAAACCAACAGCCACTGAAAAAAAAAAAACCTTAAATCATTTTGTTGTTCCAACCAGCACTCTAAAATGACACACAGAAGGCAACATTAGAAATTCTTTATATAAAGGATGATCTAAATTTCTTAAAATTGAATGTGCCTTATTCAAAACCTGTCTGTAATAAATATCAATAGGCTGGTTTTGACTTAACACTATAACTTTTCCAGCCACCATAACAAGACTGTTCAACATATTCCTATCTGTCAATGTAAAATTGCCAAACCAAGCTACGATACAAAAGGAAAACACTGATTCAATAAAAGACTTATAAAATAAAGTCATCATCTTTATTGCGCTTTATCATTTTAATAATCTACATTAAATAGGCTTTTCTGTATTGTTCCTAGGTTTGAATGAGTTTGAGCGTGTATGAGGTCCCTGTGATGGACTGGCTTGACATCCAGGGTGTATTCACAACTCAAACGCAGGATTAGTCTTCATATACACTGCAATCCTGATCGGGATAAAACTGTTACTGTTAAGATAAATGAATAAAAAGGCTTTACTTTTATATGATGCATTTTAAGCCTTGATTGCTTACATGTTGTTGTTTTTTTTTTTTTTTAATTAGTGTAAGACTGGGTCATTGTCCTATTAATTTTGTTTATATTTATTTATTTATTTTTGTTTATATATTATTTTATATATTGTTTATTATAAACCTAACCCTGAAAATGAACGCGATTATACTTAAACTGAATATGCAAGCAAATGTAGTTAAAGCATCATTTAATGCACTAGTGTCAGTAAAACACAACTTGTAATGGCAGTTATGTTCACATTATTCACAACTTCCAAAATCATGGTTGTCATATGTTTGTCATGAGAATTACTGTGCAATTAAAAGCTATTTTAAACTATTTTGCCATTGAGCTGCTAATCTGTGAGATTATTCTCAATCCCTTAATGTTTGACAGAGTTTTCTGAAGGGTCTGTTAAATAAAGACCCTCAGAAGAGGCTGGCCTGGCCTGGCCTGCTTCACCATCCTTTTGTTGCAGATGGAGTCATAGGTGAGAGCATTTCATGGTGCTTTATGGCTTATACGCTTTTAAGACTACTCTCAAAAAATTAAGGTGAATAATATATTGAATTGTTGTTTATGGCCAGTTTTACCAGATGACGGTTCAACAAGCCCCCTGACCATAACACCCAGTCCAGACGTCCAAGCCATGAAGCAGCAGCAGGTGGCAAAAAAATCTGCACCTCGCAGTGAAAAGGGCAAATTACTGTACAGAGCCAGAGACATGCAAGACAAAAAGCAGAAGAATAGACAGGTGAGTTGATACACCACACAAGTTCACTACAGAGAATATAATGAGCGTAATGCTGTTATGAAATGGAAAAATAAATTATTATTTTAGAGTTTCATAGTTGTGGTTTGTGATCATATGAATCTCCAATTTAGCATGTCCACAGGTCCTTAAAGTCTAAATTTGTTTTTTAATTAAAGGCCCTAAGCCTACTACTGTAAATTATTTTATGCAATTCTTACTTTGGTGGCATGTTATTTATTTATTTTTATAAAATACAATTGAATAATTTTATAAACAAACTCTACTCCTCTCATGCATACTGGATAATACAGAGTCAGTCGCATGATGCAAGTGCTTGTACTAAACTGATGCTAACGTTGGCTACACAGTCGTCAATTTGTGGAAATGACAAATTCAACTAAAATACTCTTAATGGTGTCACCGACTATTCAAAAACTCACTGTACCCTATGGCATTAGGCTTTTTAACGGTCTTTCACGAAGTGACCTAATGAAGAAAATTTTAATTTTTTTCTTGTTTTATGATCCACATAAACAAGAATTAAGTTTTAAATTTCATTTGACAGGACATTAAAAGTATTTAAAAGTTTAGGATGCCTGCAAGAATATATAATATTATTGCATATAATATATGACAGAGTATTTATAGAATATCTACAAACTTTGCCATTTCATTTATTTATTTACAGTTAAGAACACACACTGAGTACATGGTCTCTTTGATAATGGTGTCACATTACAGAAATCAAAACAGAAAAAAAATCACAAAAATATTCCATATGACCCAGTAAAATATGAGTATCCTGTTTCTCTAAAGTTTATTCTAATAGTATGGAGTGTTGGATCTGAAGACCTTTAAGCAGAAGTGGTGTGTTTTGATTGTCCATGACCAGGTAAAGAATGGGAAAGCGCTTGTTAACAACCAGCCTCGCACCAAAACTGCCCCGGCTGGAGAAGCCCCCACCAGCAACCATTCATTGGGCAGCACCTTTACAGTGTGTCGAAATTCAGCTCATCCCCCAGCCAATCAGCATCAAGCCAATGACATTGGTGTTGCCAGGTAGTATTTGTGCTCCGAATTTGAATGTAACATGAAAAAAGATGTCTTCAAAAAAATTGCAACTTGCACCAGAAACACTGCAAAGGCGTTTTTGATTATAAAAGAAGAATCAAAACCTTGAAGAATTATTGAAAGGCTAAAATTGCACAGCGTTAAAATATGCTTCATACACAGAATTTTGGGGGTTTTTTTGTGGTGTCCTCAGGGTGAGTTTGGTGCCGTATAAGGGCCCCATCAGCAGGGACTATGAGAGAGAGTTTCCTTCAGTGGAGGTGGGACCGAGGCTGATGGTGAGACGCTCCAGACCTGGACACACCAGCTTGACTTCTGTTAGGATGGACAGTGATGTTAGTAATTGTGGAATTTATTACTTTTTCAAAGACTTTACAGAAGAAAAGAAAATAAGGGTTTAAATAATTTTTAACATTTTAAGTGTAATTTAAATGTTTATCAGTATTTAATTGTTAATCAGTATTGTATTGGATATTATGAATAATGTCAGTGGCTGACCCTGCATTGCAACCTGTTTTTTTTTTTGTTGTTGTCCTTCTAGCCTACATCTTGAAATAAGTAAATGTGAACAACTCATGTATATGTAGACATACCTTAAGGTATCATATTCAGTCATTTAGTAAATATACACTCAATGGCCACTTTAAAATGAACACCTGCACACCTGCTCGTTCATCGAATCAGCCAATCATGCAGATGTAGGTCTGAGGGCTTCAGTTAATGTTAATATCAAATATTAGAATAGGGTAACATATGATTTCAGTGACTTTGACCGTTGTAGAGTTGTTGGTGCCAGATGGGCTGGTTTAAGTATTTCAGAAACTGCTGATCTCCTGAGATTTTCACATACAACAGACTGTAGCATTTACACAGAATGTTGAGGAAAAACAAAAAACATCCAGTTAGTGTCAGTTCTGCAGGCAGAAACACCTCAAACCGCCATTATCCAATTTGGATAATTGCATGAATGAGCAAGTGTACAGGTGTTTCTATTAAAATGGCAAGTGAGTGTATATCACCTTGTATATTTATAAGTAGGTTTGATGGATCTGCAATAAACTATACAACAAAACAACACCTCGCTTACTTAAAATGTCCCTCTGCACTTCACCCAGGAGCAAGATGTTAACAGTGATGATGAGTGGCAGCGGTTGGTTAAAGTGACAGATCACATGTCTGTGTCTATGGATCCCCACATCCATCAGAAACTGAAGAACAAGCTTCTCAGATGCAAGGAGCAGGCAAACTGAAATTACTCTTTGTATTTCAATTAAATGAGAATCTTGTTGGTTAAGCTTAATTACCATCAAGGGCTTTGCTGTAAATACTGTGCTATAGTTGTAGTTGCCTCAAGCCAAAAGGAATGTGTAGTAATTGGCAAAAGAGAAACCCACACATTGGTAAGTGAATTATAGAGTAAATTGAACACCTTTTTCTTTGCACAGCTCCTTAATGGAAAGTTGGAAGAGCCATCCACTATACTTCAGCTCCTAAAGATTCTCAGTAACATTATCCTGACCGCTGACCCTGCTGAGGCCAGGAGAATTGGCGAGGAGATAGACGTGCTACACATTTTATTTAGTCTGATTGAAGTGATGCTTCGCAGTCCTGAAGTAATGGAGGTAACAGAACACAATATAGCTGTCTTGCTTAAAAAGCACTTAAATCAGATATGTATATGAATACATATATGCACAATAACTATGTTTTTGTGAGGCATTTCTTTTGACTTAAGTTTTACTGTAGTTAAATAATGGTATGCCTGCACCTAATCCTAACTTTATTCTTAGAAACAAAAAATTTGGTTCTTTTAGCTTTTCTTAAATAAGAGGTGCAATTTTTTTGTATTAAAAATGTTCATTATACAGAAAATCATTCCACTCTTACTTCTACGTTGTCTCATAAAGGTGTTTACAGAAATAAAATACATGAGAGAAATAAAGTTATGAATTGCAGTATAATGACTGTTACTCATCATCATTCAGAATAATGGTTTGCATTACAAATCATAGATGAAACATTTAACACAATAAAAGTAAAAAATAAATTTTTGTAGGGCCATTGTTTTTTTTAAAAAATCATTTAACTTCGGACATGCAGGTTTTTTTTATATTCTCCTAAAGAATTGGTAAATAAGTAAACCTATCAACAATTTTTTTTTTTTTTTACTGATCAGATTTTAGAGCAATTATTATTCATCCAGGATTTGGATTTTATTTATAGTTTTCTTGGCACTAATGATGTTAATGAGTAGATTTACATTTATCATTGGTTTACCATTTTCTACAAAAAGGAGCTGATGTAATTAAGTCACTGGTTAACACTGATAAATATCGTTATGATTGCTATAATAATAGTATTACTATTGAATAATGAGACTAATTCCTCATAATTTGGTCTGACTGCAGAAGCCGTGGAGCGAGAGGGTGCTGGGAGAGCTGACGGCTGTGCTTTTGCCGATTTGGGAGAACCAGCCTGACTGGCAAATGAAGGAGAATAGGTCTGATTTTACCTACCCTCACTAATTACTTTCTTCTTCTGCTTCGATAACTCAAGTGATTATCAGTACAATAAATATAATTTTAAGATTTAAAAAAATTTTAAATCATGCATTGATGTACAGGAATGATGTCAAAAATAAATTGCTATAATAAAAAAAAAAAACACTACTAAAATTTTGACAGAGCCATTTTTATGTGCACAGATGGCTACGAGTAATTAGATTAAATTGATTATTTGTTATCTTATAAATAATTACTTCTCTCTCTAGAGCTGAGGATTTGTGCCAGCTGTTGATATCATTATTTCTAAATTCAGGCCCAAACGCTCTGGCCGTAAGTCCCTGTCTTGCGCAACATTTTCACAGTTTTTCATTACTGATACCGATATCTGATTAATAATTAACCAACAGTATTATGGATCGGTGCATTTCTGGGTTTTTATCTCATCTAGCCACAAGCAGCTGCAGTCCTGAGTCTGTTTGTTCACTACGGGGTGTGTGTTAACATCCACATGGACAGACTTATGGCTCTTCTGGAGGATGTACTATCAGGACCAGAAGAGGTACAGACATGAATTTCTACCATAATGTTAAAGGTCATGCTTATTTATGCTGTGATATTTGTATAAATCCTGGGAGTCATGATGTGTTTGTTTTCTCCCTCTTAGCCTCATTACCCTTTACCTCCTGGCTGGGGCATGTGCGACAGCGTCCTGGCATTAATTCTTTATTTTCTCTCTGAGGTAATTTCACACAGAATATTTTGTGAGATTTCATCATGTAATTATTATAATAGTAAACATTTTTGAAATTCTACATTATAATAAACAGAGTTTCCCCTCGATTGCAGAGTGAAAGCAGTGTTCTGTATGATTTTCTGTACTCGGAGGTTTGGTGTCACTTATGGACAAAAGTTGGCACTATTCTAGAAAGCACAGCATCCAAACCTGATTTTCTTTCAGTTGATGGTAAAATGTAAAAACATTTATTTCAGAATAGAAAAATGATCAGTACTATATACCATGAACTGCATTTTAATTCAAGTCAGTTATTTTTGCTCCTCTTAGGTCTCTCTGTCCTTTTATCTATTGCTCTGTTTGCTTTCTCCAATGAGCCTTATGACTGCCTTTGCCTGTTTTATGATGATGACAAAAAACTTCGCACCCTCGTTCGTCTACTGACTACCGATAGGTCAGTTAACCTCCAGACTTTTTACTTCTCCTGGTAGGATGAACATAATTTTAGGCATGTTAATTGTGACCCGCCTCCGTGCTCTCATTCTTAGCAGCTCAGCACCACTTAAAAGGGGTCCCCTGTGGGGTGGCTCTGATATGAATAGTCTAGCCGTGATGAGCTGCCAGTTACTGTGCTTTCCGTTTGCTGTGGAGCTGCCCCAGGAGAAAATGGCGGCAATTCTCCACTCGTATCAAAGCCTGAATATAGTGGAAGGCTTAGTTCAGGCAAGTAAACATACCATTTTATAGCAAGGGTTTGTAAGGTGTATATATGGGTTGAATATAATTCCTTTAAATGTTTCTACCTGTATGTGCTTTTCCAGGTGATTCAACTCCAATCCCCTGCTCTTTTAGAGCTTCCGCTTTGTCTGTTGCTCCATCTTTGCCTGTCCTCCCCTAAGTATGCTGTTCCAAGCTTCATAACAGCAGCCCAGGACTTTGGGTTTCTTCCCCAGAGTGCACCATCAGACCAAACCCTAGATAACCTTAATCAGTCTGGGAGTGCAGCAGAACAGCCAAGACTTATTGGCACCCCACATAAAAAACAGTTAGAAATGGGCAGAATTGATGGGGATCACCCTAAGAGAATCACAGACATAAGAGGGAATATAAGTAAAAGTAGGGACACGAGGGATCCTTCTAACATGCACTCCCAGCTATCCAAAAACAAGCCTGGGAAGATGAAGGAAAGAGGCTTTCATTCAAGGCTCAAGCAAGATCTAAAAATTCTCAGCACGGAACACCTTCATTATGGTATAGAGCAACACAGTGATGGTGTGGAGGAGCTTCTAGACAGCCTGGAGTTTCACAAAGGCTTCTCAGACCATCTCAGACATCTCACAGCACGGCAGAAGAGCACCATGAGCTGGTTTATTGACAGTTTAGAGAAGCCTAAGCACTCCATAGGTCACACTACTGTAATTAAGGGTTGTCCTAAAGCATCAGAGGTCAAAGGTGAGCCTCCTCGACCTGAATTTAGGACAGCAAGTTCTCTCTTGTCCATGCTGCTACAAACCGAATCCCTGTTTGGGTGTGCAGTGAAGCTTCTGACTCTGCTCTGTCAGACTTGCACACCTGGCTCGGCCCTCTTTGCTGTGCCTGTGGACCCGATTGTGCTCCGAGCTGCCCTATGCCACCATGATGACGGGGTCCGAGCAGCTGGCTGCAACCTCTTGACTTGCCTAGAGCCAGATTTGGGACAGACCTCTCCCAGATCAAATGGAGGACCAAATTGGACTATTGAACTAGCGGTGTTCAAAGACTTGCTAAGCCGCTTGTCTGATTCAGCGCCTTCCGTACGCAGGAGTGCCTGTAAAGCTGTGGTGAAGTGGTTAGGCATGATGAGAAAGACTGAAGTCACATCAAAGAGAGACCAGCATTTACAGGAAGGGACTGAGTGCAGGAGAAGAACCATCAGTGCTCCAGCAGAAACAGACAGAGGAAGAATGAGGGTAAGGGTTGAGGGTGTCAGACAACAGATAAAAGCCAACTCTGGCTCGCCTTTAAGTTCTATAGGTACTTGTATAGAGGGGGAGGAGTGGCTCAAAGTCGCCTTGGGAGCAGCATCTCCTGCGGTTTCTCTCCTCTCAGATTCTGATGCCGTCATTCGACGACAAGGCTGCATCATCCTAGGGAGCATGGCTGCCATTACAGGAGGTGAAAGTGCGCTGATGAGCGCGGATGCTCCCCATCAACTCCTGCGCCTCGCCCGCGCTGACTCCCATCATGCAGTGCGGCGGCAAGCCTTGTCCACCCTGTGTGCGTTTAGTCAACAGGACACACTGCAGCAGGTGAGAGGTGTGGGGGGTTTTTTTCATGCTTGTATTGCATAATTATTGCCCAAAAAAAGTAATGATAATTTAATACATTTGTATGTTTCAGCCTTATTATGGGGCAAATATCCAGTACCATAATTTAATGTGCAGAAGGAATAAAATGCACAACACTATTGCGCTATGATCAGTGCAGCCCCATAACAATTACACTTACCCCCAGTACACTTTAACGAAACGAACAGTGTGCAGACACATTTGAGAAACATTGCATCATTTTGACAATTGTGCTGAGGGACTTGGAGAACAACAAGTGAAAACTCCTTACCAGCATGTCTTACTCTCGTATTCTAACTGCTGTCTCCACAAGGCTCTGAAGTCCATTGAAGCTGAGCTTAAACTCCACCACATATCCCAGATTTCTTCACTTCAGAGCAGTTACAGATGGATGGGTCAAGCAGAGATGAAGCATAATGTAGACTCAACACCGGGGTAAAAAATAGTGCGATTAATAAATAATAATTGTTTAATTATTAACTTGTCTTAAAGTTTTCTCTGGCACTGAGAATGCCAGGGCCAGTGTCATTCTCAGTGACCTTAACGTCAGTTATTGTTCCTGTACATTTTTTTTTGTTTGTTTATTTGTTTTAAAGGGGAGGAGGGTGGAGTTGGTCTTGGACATAGATTAAGCCTGTATTGTAAACAATCCCAATGGCAATGTGATTTAGACTGAGACTAACCTTAAGCTGTGTGTGCAGAGCCTACTTGTAAAATACAAATGATCAGTATTGTACAGTTCTGTAGAATGCTACTTATGATTAGTGAACACTAAACAATTTGTTCAAACAGATTTGTCAGGATACACTCGAATTTTCATTTGTATTTTTATGACATTGCAATAATTTTTATAGACGTTTTGTAAATTGCAGCTGTCCTAGACGATTTTGTAAGGTCATGAACACTAAATAAATAATTTGAAAATAAATTCAGTTAACATATTGAACAGGAACAGCAGAAGATATATTTTGGTGTGTATGTACTTGTGTAATTTTTTTTATTTATATATATATATATATATATATGTGTGTGTGTGTTTTGTGTGTGTAAAATATATAATTTCTCTTTATTGGTTTATTTTTTTTTTTTTCCAAAAGGACAAAAAGTATGCATTCTCGCTTATGATAGAAATAATTAATTTAAAAACAGTTGTCTAAGTTCTTAATGCGCTTTCTTAATTTCTTATATTACCTATTACTAGCCTATATAATTACGAGTGTGTAAAAGTTATAATGGTTAAATATTTTGTTCAGTTTAAAATGATTTAATAAGTTATAAAATGTCGGCGTGGTATTGTGTGTGTGTGTGGGGTAAAGATTGTAGTCTTTAGCCGTATTTACTGAAAAGAGACAAGTGCCGCTTTCTGGTGTTTTCCTTTAGAAACTGAGCTGATCTGTTTACTCTGTTGTTTCTGGACAAGTGATTAAATAATTCTAATTAATCTTGCCAAAAAATAAAGTAAAATAAAACTGATTCAAATTTCAAATCCCGGTCGGTGTAGCTTAATTTTAGTCATTTGGTTTCTGTCGGTCACAAACAGATGTGTTTAGTGTAATTTTGCCACTCCAGCGATTTCTTAAAAACTACTATAAAATGTGAGGTTTGTCAAATATTAAGGTTTTTTTTTTTTTTTTTTTTTTTTTTTTTTTTAAAGGGGTAATTATATACACTCGGGAACGTGGTCATATTAATTAACGCTGCATCCGTTTTGGAGCTCTCCAATCACTTTTATTCACCTCGGTGTTTTTAGTTTTTTACCCTACAAGTCATTTATAGGTTGATATTAAAAGGAAAATATGGGTTATTTCCACACTGCCTATTTTAAGAGCGGAGGGAGGAACATTTTTGCCGGTGTGCTATTTCAGTTCCGTGTGTGTGTGTGTGTGTGTGTGTGTGTGTGTGTAAGCGAAAAACCCGATGAAGCGGTTAGAAGATGAAGGCTGCCGGTGCAGTACTGTCAGTAAAAAGCATGTCCACATTCTGTTGGATAAACAGCAAGCCTCTCGTTCTTTGTACTGGCGTAGAGCCTAATTAGTATTTAGATTGATCAAAAACCTGGAAACTAACGGTCTGACACGAGTTTATAAATATTTTCGTTTGTATGTGCCTGTGGGTTTAAAAGCTGTTTCACAAATTAGACGCAAAAATATTTAAATAGACCTGGCTGGCAATCGGAAATATTTAATATCCTCTTGCCAAATTTCCGCTTTAATCACTGGTTCATCTGACAATTATTTAAAAATTATAGAACTTAAGAATTTGTATGAATCCGTGTTCTTGTTTTTGTTGTTGTTGTTTTTCTATTTTACTATATAATCTTTAGTTCAGCAGTATGATATTTTACACATAGCGCTTGTTTGTAATCCCCCTCCACCCAAAAAACAAACAAACAATAAACAACAAAACACCGAGTTTCCCAATCTGTTCGTGAAGTGATCAGCTTCGAGATGCGTTACTGCTTACACAAATCACTTTATTGGAATCAAAGGAATGACAAGAAAACACAAAGCAGTCAACCTTGGGGGGGGGACACGCATCGAAATGTCTGGTCTTGGTCTTTCAGCTGGTGTGAACGTGTGTAAAACAACGTGGCTCAGCCGCGTAGCTCATGAGTTCCAACATTTATCAGCTTCACAAGATGACACACCACAGTCTGCTCATTTCTCAGAAACATGATTGTATACCGCCAAGAGGAAAGCAGATTTAAATTCGATAAGGCGCTTAGCTCTCTCAATATCTGTGCTAGGCTTCGTATTCAGAAGGCTTAAGAAAATAAAGGTATTGCTAGTTTTTAAGGTACACATGAAGCTTCAATTAAACGTTTTATATGTAAACCAAAAATATTAAGAAACAACAAAAAGAAAAAAAAACTAATTGCGTCTGGATGATTTATTCCATATGTGCGCACATCAAATAAAAAATATCACCAGACTGCTTAGCTGGATACATAAATTTGATAGTGTATATAGACTGTAAAAATAAAAATAAAAAAAACACTAAATTCATGTTCATTGTATGCAACTGTATTTGCAATTAATATTAGATTACATTAATTAAAATTGAAAGTTGAATAAATATTGCTAGGAAAGACAGAAATTTGAGCTAAAGCTAAATAAAAGTTTTAAAGCCATCTCAAGCATTCTAGTGGAAATATAAAAAAGCTGTTGAGCTATAAAGATTTTTTTTTTGTGCTACCCACTAGGACACCATTTGAAATTAGATCAAACAAGCCTTATAAAATCACAAACCCTGATTGTTTTCGCAATTACAGCAGAGACATTGGGCCAAACAGTAGTTTGTGAACTCAAAAATGCCACTCGTTCTATGAAATGACTAAGCAAAGAGGATATATAACAGGTCTTTAGCAAGAGAGATATGCTGTAATGTTTAACATCCCGTTCAAACCAAAAGAAAGAACAAAGGCATTGAATAAGCCATGAAATCTTAGGCATGCAAGACTAAAACATTATGAACTTGACACACGTAACATTAGGCAGTGCTATTATCTTCAGCATCAAGTTACAAACTGACATACTTCCTTGACTTTGGACATAGATAGCATACCTGAGCTGCAGGACCAACCTATACTGGGGATGTAATGGGAAAAAAAAAAAAAAATTCAGGCTTGTTATTCCTGAGGGAATATTCATTTTCAAAAAATTCCCCTGAAAGTCAATTGGTTTGGAAAAACATTGCTTACTGATATTAGTGCTTATTCATTTTTGATGGAAGAATTATGCTATTGCCAAGTGCTACAAACCTTGAAACCATGTATAAATAATTTTAACAAAAAAAAAAAAAAAAAAAAAAAAAAAATTCTCTGCATTCTAAAAAATTAAAATTGGTGCAGGTCATGATAAGTTATAGCATTGTATAGACTAAAAATAATGTGCTTTATTTGTTTGTGTGTTCAGTGTTAACATCAATTCTGAAAAGGACATGAAAACAGGACCCGTTTTATCTATTCTTGGAAAAAAGCAGGCCCACACAAAAGCCAACTGTCATTTAACCCATGACAGAATCACAGTGCATATTTATTTGACTTCGAGTTGGAATTGAAAAAAGTGGAAGTTTGTGCTGCAGCTGTTGATGGACTTGTCAGTTTGTAACGAAAAGTAAATTATTGGTTAACATAACGTGCAAGAGTACACCCTCCCACCCCTATCCAAAAACAAGAGAAAAAAGAAAAAAAAAAAAAAAAAAAAAAAGACATTCGATCAGAAATCATTCCAACTTAAATTCCAATCCATATCTAGAGCACTATCAATTCTACTTGCAGGACAATCATCAATTGTCAGGCTACCAAGTTCAGCTCAGGCGCTGGCCTCTTGTTTTAGGCGTTGACTGCGGGCTTTGTACACCTCGATCAGAAGGTCTTTCACGTACTGGATCTCGCGCTCCACCGATTCGGCCTTGTCCCGAAGTTCTCGGTTTCTTCCTTCCAGACCATGAAGCTGCTCCTCCAGTGAGTCCAGCTCTGCTCTCTTCCGCTGCCGATACCTGTTGAAGAAAGTCAAATGATAAAAATATTGGCATCACTGAAGATTTGTGCTCTGTTTATCTATTTGTAGCATCAGAGAGGGTGTGGCTGGTGTTGTCTCTTGAATCAAGTTTTATTTTAAAAATTTTGATATTTAGTAATTTATCTACAAAATGTATTCTACATCTACATGACCGGCTATCCTAAAGCTTTTTGGCCTGTGGAGTTAACGATGTGCGTGAATTCAATAAAGAAGTTGATTTTTTTTTTGACAACTTTACTATACGCTTTAGACTTTATGATAACTATACAATAATCTGAACAAGTAGAATTTTAAAAACCAAGGTAATAAAACTAGACCTACCAGATATACCTGCTCATTAATCTAGCACACAGTCCTATGATTTTATGGTACCGCTTGCTAGTGGGAAAAGCTATACCTGTGAGCTGCAGTCTTGTTCTGATCTCTCTTCTTCTGTTTACGTTCTCCTTGATTATTTTCCATTAGGGAGACATCCAGGTCTGGTTTTGAAATGCAGGGCTCTTCCTTCAGTGCACAGACGCCTCTGGGGCAATGAGCACCCATTTCGTGTCCGTGTCTGTCTCCACTCAAGCAGTCAGGGCCTTGACCTTCCAGAAAGCTGCACTGATAGTCACCATGTTGACGATGCATCTCAACACCTTCTGCTTTTATTGGCTCATTGATGGACCCTAGGAAGTTGTGGTAGGCCTCATCATGGGGTCTTCCTTGAAGATAGCACCCTTCGTTGGATTCGGTCTTCCAGGGTATGTTAGCCTTAACCACATCACCAATGGATGTTTTGCCTTCGCTCATCATCTCCATCTCTCCACTTCCATCCATTCCATTCATGTTGACTTCTCTGACACCATACATCATCATCTCTTCTTTTTTGTGTGGAACTTGAATGGGCCCACCAAAGCCATAGTTGCTGCTAACAACTTTGCTTATACCGATAGCTTCATCTGAGTAGCGGCAGTTCTTTTCGTCTTTGGGTAAAATGGCACATCTTCGGATCTCCACTGCACTACCCAAGCAGTACCCTTTGCCCACCACCCGTTCATCCTCCACACAACTGTAGCTTCCATTATGCGCAACAGCTGAGTTACCTGAGGTATTTCCTTTGGAACTCCAGATGCCATTTTCATAGCCTTCACTCACCTTCACCCCATCAGAAACTCTCTTGCGGCTACAAACGTTGGCATTGGGACGGCTGCAACCATAAGGGGTGTGTCTAGGCATCTTTGATCGGCCAATGGGACCCCCACAAAAACTCAGCAGGTCTAGTTCCCCAGTTGCTAGGGTAACAAGTAGGGGGCTAGATTCTGATTGGCTAGAAGCAGAATATGATGCATAGGGCAACTGGTAGTATGATGGGGGGCCCACTGGTGGTGGCCCTTTGTCGCATTTGCCAAGTTTCGAGACTTTCTCTGGGAGCGGGTCAGACAGGAAGTAATCCTCCAGCTGAGCAAGCTCTTCCTGCAGCAGAGAAGTCATGACCTCCAAATCAGAGGGCACCTGGATGTCATGCTGGAGGGGCGAAGGGGGAAGGGATGCATTGGGGGAGGGAGAGGAATGAGGGGTTGGGAGGTATGAGGAGAAATCCACTTCTTCCGTCATCCAGTCACTGAGACCATCACCTATTGGGAAAGTGAAAATAATCAAAACCTGTAAATCTAATGCATCATTTACAAGAAAATTAGAATTATACGAGTAATTTGCAAGAAAAAAATACAACACCATGTGCGCTATATAATGTTTCTTATTTCAGGATTTTGTTAAAAATGATACCGCATGATCGATATAGTTCATAAATGCAAAGCATTAAAATCGATAGCATTATTTTATCTCAAAACAGTTCAAATGCACACCACAAACATTATAAAACAGACACACATTGGTAGTTTTACTCACTGTTCAAGGAGGAGAAAATGTGCTGCAGTGCGGTGCCCACCTGAAACTGGGAAAATAAAAAACTGTACTCACTGCAACTCACCAATTAAGTGCTGACTCTCCTCTAGCCCCTCCCCTCTGCGCCTCTCCAATTGGCTGTGGTTAGCCTGTGGGTGAGAGAGAGCGAGGGGGTCGGCCGGGCATCCAAGTAGAGCCTTCCATATGGGCGCTGACATTGCCATCATTCTGTCCGATGATTCTACAATTCAACTGTCCGAGCTTGTGATGCACGAAAGTGTCGTTAGTGAGTTGAGCCACAGAAAACAGGGCTGGGTACGCATTATGAAACCTAAAAAAATGAGGGAAGATGGATCAGAGAAGACTATCGAAGAACTTCGCATAATTTCCGATGACTAGGATATAATTTCTTTTGTGTAATAAACTTGCAGAAAATTATGAAGAGAAATCCCCTGTTTGAAAGGGCTTTCCTCCTTCGACCATCACAGTGCTGTCGATATACACACAACCTTTGATGATGCCAGTAAACAATGTTTGCATCTTGGAGAAATACATCCATCACAATTACACTAGACGTTGATGAGGTAAATGACCCATTTAATTTCAGCATCACTCAGGAAACATCTGTGATTGTCAGAGGACCAATTTAGGCTACCGCTAGACCTGTTCCATCCATCTCAGTCTCCTGTGCCCACTTAATAGTCTCAGCTGAGATCCCAGTGAACCAAGTAGATGCTCAATCTGTGCCAAATAAACCTATCGCTCTCTCTATCTAACACAGACACACACACACAGCTACTTAAAATGACTACTGTAACTTAACTATTAATGATAATCACCAATTAAATAGCAGTTTCTAGTGTAATACAAATAGCAAGAATCAGATACAGACAAGAGTCTGGAATTAATGGAAATATTAATGAACATAATCATAAGCTCTACTAACACAGTATGAAAACACTCTCCAGCACACTCTATAACACTTGTGTGTTTACACTCTAATCCAGGACCCAAAATCACAAGCTTGCTCTCTGTAAACTTCACAACAGCAGTCATGCAAAAGCACAGCATCATTAGAAATCAGAGCCAAGAGGAAATCTCTCAGTCATACAAAACATGCACAAGTCACTGAATTCTAGGACCAGGTGCACGTGGGATGTGGGATGTAGGCAATGACGTAATGCAAGGTGTCATTTGTTCTTAATGTTCTAAACTCCTTCTCCCTTTGTTTTCAAGGTAGACTGCCTCAAGCAGCAAAAAAATACTGTTATACATCTAGCTGGACACTTAAGTGAAACAGGGTCACTTAAAACTAAGGTAGCGGAAAGTTTACTTTCAGGGGAAAAAAATGACATGCAGTGTCAACATTTAAGTTTATTCTTAGGAGGAATTGCATGCAGTGTCAAAATTTAACCAAGCTGTTGGTAACTGTTGCTGTTTCAGGGATAATAAGCTGTCAATTTTGGCACAGATAATATATAGTAGCACCCTAAAATTCGTCTGTTACTTTCTTATGATTCTATGTAGAAACCATTTAGAAAGCTGGAATTGTTAACTGTCCAAAGTACACTTAATCCTTTTCTAGTGAGTATATACACAAGATACAGCAAACAAACTACAGCAACCTAGAGCAAAGTGCTGTAATGGCGTTGTCCTATTTACATACTAGCTCAAGTTAAACTGTACCAATAGTGATGATAAGTAACAAGATGTTATTTGTTACATACAGATACAAAAATCTGTCATACAAAGTTACTGAAGAGCGCCATTATTTACTGGCAACAGTTGAATGAACTTGCAAAGTAACTAAAGTAGCCAAAACTTTCTCTTTATTGTATCTAAAACTCGCAATGTAACATGTGGACCTAAATAAGAGACAACAAAGTAGCTACACTGTGCAGTCCTTGTACCGTTAACAGCAGCTGGAAAACATCCTAAAATAAACTCCGCAAAGTAACAAGCAAGTTTCACTTACTCCATTATGTTTTTGGGTTTGGGGTGCGTTGCTACAGCAAAGCACGGCGCTTGGAGAGGAGTCGATGCGGTTGCTGAATTAAAAAGCCATGTCTCCTTCGGAGTGGCCAGGACAGAAGTGGAGCTGCTCTCGCTTTGTTGTGATGGAGTTGATGACTGAGAATAAGCTTAATTGAGTGAAAGCATCATCATCAGGTCATCCACACCTAGCAACCGGCTGCGTCATGCGCTCATGTGCCGGTCCTGTAGATCCCTCCGCCCCGACTGCACAGCCCTCGCAGACTTGCCGCCATAGCAAACAACGCCTACATCACATGAGCTTAAATATCCAGACATGCCCTATAAGTGTAAAAAAAAAAAAATCACTTAAACAGTCTTATATGTGCTCTAGTACACGTTAAAACACCGTAGTATGTTCAGGCGGTGTATAATATCTAGGTATACGTGCAGAATCTGTTATGTAGTTCTTACATGGATTTTCAACCAGACAGAAACTAGACGTTATCACGATGTATGGATTCAACGGGACTATTTAATTTGCTACGTCGAGGAAGAACACTTTTTGCTACCCAGGAGATACAAGGCTATTGTTGCAGCTTAGTTGCATCAGCGCCGCAAGCCGCGCGCAGATTGGCTGGGGCGGCTAAAACGGCCGCGCTGCCATTGGCTGGAATCCTGCACTGCGCTTATCTGAGTGGCTGGCTCGAGTGGGACGTTTCATCCAACTGGTTTTTTACCTCAGCGCTCTCCGTGCACATGTTCCACGTAAACATCCCGAGAGTAAACCAGCTCAGAAGTTTTATACTCCTATGTCTCAACTTTTTCAGAACATGAGAATAACTCGGTTTTATTGTTTCTCTTTGATTTCATCTGTCCTGCAGTTTATTTTCATTCTTATGGCGCTGTTCTTATAGCAGTGCTCCTGTTTAATGTGTAATGAAGACATGATTTTTAGGTCATTAATGGAGGTTGTGTGTATTTGCATAGGTTACAAATTAATCACCGCATGTCGTTTATCTTTGCTCGATGACAAGAAGGAACATGTTTTATAGGTCGTTTGATAAATAAAGGTACTTCCAGCCTACCAGGGTGGTGGAATCCGTGCCAGTTAATTATTTTTTGTTTTAAGATGCTTTAGTGCTGTCTGGTGCTCTGTTTAGGTGGACATTCAGCATCATCTGTTTGCCTGCTTGCACTCATCTGGAATGATCTTTCCATGCTGATGATCTGATATGTTTATTTCGAAAATATTTCTACATGAAATAATGACCCAACATTTTTTTCCCGGAGTGTATCCTAACAGGTGAAATCACACCAACATCTCTCCGGATACGCAACTGTCATCAGTAACCCCGAAATAATCTCGTGAAATATAAACAATGTCGTAAAATAGGACTGTGGACAAACAGCGCATCCTAGGCGATGCATTGTGCGCACGCGCATGTTGTTTTTAAACAGAATGCATTAGGCTACTATAAATGTGTACTATTAAAATAACACACTATACAGTTTCCTAACTCGACTTTGAAACGTTGCTATTCAACGTGTCTGTAATTTACACCGAGTGTAGTAGGCTATAGAACTGGCACTAGTTAGATGTTTGTGTCAGTTTTGTTAGATGTTTGTGTCAGAATATCTCACTGAATGGCCCCTGGCTGTGCCTTTGGGGTCGTCGGGTCAAATCAAGTCTGCATCCTATTAAATGTTTTAATCGTGCTTAATAACAAAGAATCAGTCTTTGTTTTTCCAGCCTCAGCAAATCCTAAAGCTGATTGAAGGAGCTACGTCTTCCTGTTGCTATAGCAATAGCGAACACTGCCCCCTATTTTAGACCTGTTTTCTGGTTGCTGTTGCCATGGGATTTGCGATGGGATTTGCTCCCTCTCCCGGCCCGTGTTTCTAACAGCTTTGCCTCTCAACTTGGAGAAGTGTCACTCCCTGAAAAAATGTCTTGTTTTCCCCTCACGTTCACAGCTGCAACAAGTAGACTTTGATCAGTTTAAGCTGCCTTTATCTACAATAAATATTATTCTTTACATATTGTTTAACACACCTGTAATATAAGTTATATCAGACCAGTCAGCAGGCCTAAGTGCATGTTTTTATTGAAAATTCAGTGTTAAAAGTCAAGTCTAATGCTTCAAATGGACTTGTGTCTTTTGAGAACAGCAGTAGCCTACAAGCATAGCTTATATTACAGGTTCCAATCCCTGGTCCTGAGGTACTCCCTGTCCTGCACATTTTACTGTTTTCCCATGCACTAACACACCCATTTCAATTATGTTTATGATCTGATCAGCTGAATGAGGTGTGTTGGAGCAGGGAAAACAATCAAATGTACAGGGACTTCTACAGGACCATGGTTGGGAATCTGTGGCATGTATAATATGCCATCACATAGTTGTTTTTGCCCCATTAACTTATCTCATGAACTTGTGACCAGAAATGTCTGTGTCCAATACATATAGGCTAGTGATTTTTTCATATAGCCTATAGCATATTTTTTCATCTGACATCTGACGACAACAGCAGGCGAAATCTCGGACATATCAATAGAAATAAAAACCAGTTAATATTCTGATCAGCTAAATCAGGTGTGTTAGAGCAGGGAAAACACTCAAATGCACAAGAGGTAGCTATTAGAGGACCAGGGTTGGGAACCTGTGGCTTGTATAAGGCATCATCACACTCATTTTGTTCAACATAGTGAAGACAACAGCAGGCTAAATCTCTGACATACCAATAGAAATAAAAACCAATTAACAAGCCCTAACAGATGTTACGACTTAAGTCTGAAAATCCAAAATGCAATGGCACCACAGGCTCTCATCAACATACTTGGTGCCAACAAAAGGCATCAAACAATTAATGATCGCAAAACGTCTCTTACCTACAAATATTTTGTCTCTGGAAACTTTCTAATACTTGTGACAGATTTTATGCATTACCTCAATTACTCATATTTCAAAGCAATAATCTGATTGGTGATGTTGTGGGGCATATACTATGGTGTGTACATGTGTTATGCGTGCACCAGTGTATACAAATCACATTCTGCACAGCAATCAAAAGCTAAAATACAGAACAAACACAACACAGATTCTCACCCTTCATCCCAGAGTACATTTTTAAAATGTTTTCTCTGCTCAAGTCATGAAGTGTTGTTAAAGAACTGGGTTGACTTTCCCAAAAGCATTGCAAAGTTAAGATCATCTTAACTGGTAGAGAAAATTATCAATGTGATACTCACTCTATCATCTAATGATGATATTTGTGTTGTGATGCTTTTGGGAAACTCAGCCCTGATTAGTTGAATCGGGTGCATTAAGGAGAACGCTACAATATGCAGGACAGGGGGTAGTCCAGGACCAGGGTAGGGAACGTGTCTAGCCTACTAAACAATATTTGAGAATAATTTGTGATGCATAAAATGAAGTTCTATTACAGAACTGTCCTATGAATTATGGGGTGTCTGGCCATCCTATATTCTCAGACATTCATTCATTCAGTAACCTGCAACCGCTTTATCTTTGTCAGGGTTGGGCACAACAATCCTGTGGAGAAGGCAGGACAACTCACCCCAGATAAGATGGCAGTACATCACAGGGCAGCATGCATATACACATTGACATACTCGCTCACACCTCAGGGCAATTTAGCATAGCTAATCCACCAGCAGGTTTTGGACAGTAGGAGGAAACTGGAGAACACTGAGGAAACCCATGCAATCACAGGGAGCATATGTGTAACTCAGCGCAGACAGTAACCCAAGCTCAGGATTGAACAAGGCACCCTCAGACATAAAGGTACCAGACTGTAATTTTCCATGTCGCTGGGGTGGTCCCATCATGCATCTTTTGTTCCTTTAGTATTTATGTTTTATCTGGGAAATGTGCATGTGGTGTTCCTTTATATGTATTTTATAGTAAAGGTTTAAAAAGGTACATCAGTGGTCCTTAAAGTCCAATTATGCACCTTAAATTACTTTTAAAAGGTATAAAAACACATAATAACGGTTCAAAAGATGTACCCTTGATGGTACCACCAAAGCAACAAGAAAACCTACAGTTATTTCCAAGAGTGTAAGCAAAGGCCTCCTGCTAAATAACATAATGGGGTTACAAAAGCATGTTTAACATTTTTTTACATTAGCAGCAGACAGTCTTTCAGGCTTGATGAGAAAGTGCTTCTGTTTACACCTGATTGCTGGTGGCAGGATGAGCATGCTCTCTCTCTCCATCACACCGTCTCCAGAATCAAAGCGGCGCGCTTCTGAAGATACTGTGATACAGTAATTCCTCTCCTCCTCTAAGTTGCTTCTTCGGCCTCGGAGATGTAAAAAAGAAAAGCCAGACCTGATGCAATCTTCGCGAGTGCGATCGTAACGTGGTTGGGAGTGAGATAATAATGGTTGTTGAAGTGCGGGGATCTTCTCCCAGGAAAGCGCTGACTCTCCCATCTCGTCGTGCGTTAATTGGTCCGCCGGGGCGCCCTGTTTGCGCAAAGCGTGAGAGAAAGTCAGCAATGCACACATGGGTACCTCAGTCACTGACGGCTCTAAAGTTCATGCTGTGGATGCATCAGTCATTGTGCATTGAGTTTTTTGGGTTTTTTGTTTTTTTCACTTACAATCTCGTGAAACAATAGCTGATGCTGCACATGTATCCACAGTTGTACAGCGCCCATAGGCCTGCTACACTTCACAGCTGATTAATTAGACAGTGCGAATTAAACGCGCCCTTTAGAACGAACTCTCTCTCTCTCTCTCTCTCTCTCTCTCTCTGAAGCCCAGCTGCCCAAATGCATCACTTACACTTATTACGCATATGGGCTTTGGGATTCGGGTTCGTGAACACAATTCCGTTTCTCGAAAAGAGACCTCTGGCATATATAGCTATAGGAGCGATAAACATTCCAACTGAAAGGTTAAACGTCGCCAAGAGCCCGACTGGAGCCCTTTATGTAGGGTTTGTTTGTTTGTTTTCCGCTCTGGCCAATCAGAAGTGGCCCCTCCGCCCGCGCAACGCGGAAGTGAAGACGGGGTGAGGGCGCGCGCGCAGCACGCAGCACGCTAACTTCATGTATGGCACATGTTAGTAGCGGTTACATCACAATTTCATCACCGTATCCCTCGGAATTCATTGTTGTCTGTGTGTGTGTTTTCCCCCCTTCCCCACTCACTTGCACATGCGATCAAAACATTTGAAGTTTGAGAAAATGACTTGATAGCTTACTGTATCAAACGGCTAGATGTGTTTAAGACCAACAGAGAGAAGGCTGACAGAAATCTCTGCGTTATTTCTTTGCTATCATCTTCTTATTCACTCAGCTAGTGTTTCTGGGGAATTTCCACGAAATAGACAAAGCAATACGTCTGTCTGCTCGCTTTTGTCCGCATACAGTAGGAACAGATCGCATAGGTCTAATTAGCCTGGTTAAACACTAAAGCTTGTGATAATGGCCAATTAACTAATAAGCCGTCTGTTGCGTGGAAAGCAGGCGGGACTAGTTTACATGCAGACATTTCGCTGATTTAACACACTGTTCTTGAGAGAAAGTATTAAAACTTGTTTGGGAATGATCCCATTAGTCTTGCATTATAATGTTACACAAGGCAGAGAGGAGGAGAGTCAAGGGCTTATTAAATGGGTAAGTTTATGTCTTTTACACTTGCACTGGTGTTTGGGTATACAGTTATTAATGTAATAGCTTGTACTAAACCATATGGGTGAGCATGTCTGTCTTTCTGTCTGCTGTTTAGACATATAATACCTGCTGTGCTTACTGTATTAGGCTATGCTTATGTGTGTTTGCCTACCTTTCTGTCTGCCAGGTGTTTGGCTGCATATACATGTACAAAGCAAAACTCCAATAGGAGTGTCAGTTACTTAAAGACATCAAAGCTGGGCAGATTGACTCCCATGTGGCCACCAGTGTCAAATTGATCTTCAGCAGCTCTGCAACTGTCAATTCTGTCGTGAGATTTCGAGGTGTTCCTTTGTGGCTGGGACGTGACTCATTGGGTAGGCCTGTGTCACATAATTGTTCAGACTAATTCCAAAACTCTTCGCAGTCATTTTTTACTAGGTGCATTATGGTAAATAGAAAAAGTTGTTCTATAAAATATTTGGACATTGAAACCAAAAAGTATCAAATTACATTTCTGGAGTAATTAAATAATTGAATCATCTGTTATTAACCATTGAGAAACAGCACAGTCAACTGAGAGGATTCGATCATTTGGAATATCGTCCTAGTATTTGTTTTGCTCTAGTGCTCGTATACTGATTCCAGTTGCAGATTATGCACAAGATGAGTCGTAATTGTAGCCTTTTGCTTTTGGAGCCTTTTTTTAGTTTCTCAAGATATAAAATTGTTGTATGTCAGTCAGGGAAGCAGCCAAAATTTAGGAATGCCAAGAGTAACTATGAGGAGATTTTGGAAAAGTAGAAAACCTCAATGAGATCAGCAAAGGGATAGACAGAGATGGAATGCTAAAAAATATCTCTTTTTTTGACATCAGACAGATTTGGCAGGCTGTAGGTAGAAATGCATTGCAAGAGGAAAACTATCAGGGAATCAAGGACTAGGCAGGCTGTGGTTTGCTCAACCTTTTAAAGGATCAAAGTCAAAGTGTGAGGCAACTGGTATTACAGTGATGGAAAACAGAGTGTGTAGGAGAAAATGGTAAAAGTTCACCACTCTAAAAGAACAGTATGATATGATGAGTTTAACTAGCTTCATATATGTATCAGCAAGATGAACTCTTTAAAAGTCCTATGAAAAAAAAAAGGTGTTTCAGAAACACACTTCCTGGCAATTTATCTGGTCTACCAATTATTGCGTTGCCTGGCCAAATAACAAACAGGGTTCTCACTTCACATGCTAAAAAAAAGAAGAAAAAAAAACCCAATACAGTAAATAATATGCCTAAACATGGATTTCTCCACAAATGTTTGCCTGTCCAAACACATGGGTGCCTAAGATAATCATAAATCTATCATCTGTAAACAGGCTAGCAGGGCTAAGCCCCCCTGCCTTTAAAGGTAAAAAAAAAAAAAAAAAAAAAAAAGACATCAACATATATTGATTAATTTTTGGTGTCCGCATCAGACTATTTGCTGGTAACAAATGTCTTAAAGTGGATTGTTTTGGATTATTGTGGAACCGAGTGCACCAACACAGAATAGTATGAAGAAGTGACACTGAGGCTGATTTCTTTCTAGCCCAGACTGTAGATCCATGCAGACTATTGGTGAAAGTTGTGTCTGGTGATTACATAGTGTGAAAAATTTGAGCTCCATTTGGGCTGATATTTTTAATCCATTTTGTTGATGCATTCGAAACATGTCACCAGCAGTGATTGAGATTGTGTCTGTGAAATACAGTTGCAGGTGTAATGTACATGTATAAGGTGTATTATTTAATCTGGCATCCCTTTTTCCTCTCAATATGCCTCTGAAGGAGAAAATAAAAGTAGATCAACTAAGCATACGTAATCAAAGTTCAAATTACACAGAAGGACAGATCACAGAACCATATGGTTTTTTTGTTTGAATGAAAGCATTACATCTTTTCAGTTTACCCGGTGTGTATGTGTGTGTGTGTGTGTGTGTGTGTGTGTGTGTGTGTGAGAGAGAGAGAGAGAGGGAGAGAGAGATAGAGAGAGACAATAGTTTGCCCAGCACCATTCTCATGGCATCAATCAGACCTTGTGATATTATACATTGCTCAACCCTAATAGTTTCATTGTTGTGCTATAGATAGATGATGTTAGGTTTATCCCTGTCTAATCCCTGTCCAGCCCTCAGTGATCTGTAGTTTAGCTGTAATAGTTAGTCATTTCAAATCTACGGGGATGAATGCTTGAGCCAAAACATTGTAAAATTGTTACTTTCTTAGCATTAGCCGTTAGCGGTGGAATGTTATGATAATTTCAAGATATGAAGTCTATACAGAGGATGATAAGAAATGACATTAGGTAGGCTATTAAATTGTTCTCTAAAATTCTAGTTAAATTATTGTGAGTAAATTAAAAAAGCATTTATTTAGAGTGTTTTTAATCCATATGTGTGTGTGTGTGTGTGTGTATGCGTGTGTGTACATATATACACACACACACACACACACACATATATATATATATATATACACGCACACATACTGTGCAATAGTTTTAGGCACCCTATAATATAATACAAACTTTGTTATAATTTTTTTTTTTTATTTTATGACTTCTACATTATTGCGTCAGTACAAAAAACATTTTAGATTCTCAAACATTAGTTTTCTAGCACAAAATTAAATGTTACAGAAAAATATCAGTAAAGAAAGCAGCATATTACATAAGACAACACTTTTCAGACAAAAAACACAATGAAGGCTGCTGGGTTTTGCTGCAAAAATAAGAAGCGAGTGCAACAGTCAAAATCTCTGGAAGAACTGTGCCTGGTTCTACAAGATGCTCAATAAGACTTACAGCTCATTTCCTTATAAAACTGCACAAACTGTACCGGAGACTACTATTTTTATTTTTTTGGTCACACTAATTATTGATTTTGTTTCATTTACTACTGTTTACTGCTCTTTACTGTACTGTAGAAACATTTAATTTCATTATTCTGCTCTACATCATTTCTTTGCATGTGCCTAAAACTTTGCACAGCACTGTGTATATATAATGTGTGTGTGTGTGTGTGTGTGTGTGTGTATAATCAGGCCACTGTACTTTCTTTTGTGAAGTTATTAATGATACCTTTATAGTATTAAGGTTAGAATGACACCTCCATACCGATATATCAACACACTAAAGTGAGGTAGTGGGCAAAAGTGAGGTGGATATTTCCTCTCCAATTGTAATGAATTCATGAGTATGAGAGATAGAGAGACTTTTTGTAGTTATTTTTGTCTTAGTAAAGATTAGCAGCTCTGATAGTGGGCTACGAACTTCACACCCAGATGACGCTGTAACAACGGTAAGTTAATTGCTTTCGTCTCTGATACCTGCTGGGGGGGACTACAGAAACCCTCATAGAATTTGTAATGGTTTTAATGGAAACTGTAATGGTCCCCGTGGCTCTCTACTGGTAATCTGTTGTCTTCTATTGGTGGCATGTTATGTTTAATGGATCCCATTAAGGGTCAATAATGGTAATGGTTTTAATGGTTAGCTGATGGTTTGTCATTGTATTTGTAGTGGAAACCACTTTTTCCCAGGATTTATGTGATGGTTTCTATTGAATTGTTTTGTTTTCAGCAGGGATGGCACACAGATGATGATGATGTTAGAACCCTGACGACATGTTGTACTTTAAACTGTTGTTTTTAATGACTGAGTGCAGGCAGAACAGTGAAGAAAAATAACTGCGCCTCAGAGCCGAGAAACAGGAAAACAGCGCTCTCTGCTGGACAGATTCATAAACACATCTCGAGTTCAGTAATGGAAAAAAATAAGGTTATAAAAAGTTGATGTTTTATAGCAGGTACTGTTATGAGTCATATAAACATGAACGGTGTAATGGAATTTGCGTTGACACTTTGAAACCTCAAGGCCGGAAAACATAAAAACATCCTGTCACATCTGAGCTGCTTGTTTTCACATGTATCCGACCATATGCACTTCACAGCCCAGTGCCAAAGGCTAAGCTAAATCTAACCAAGCTGTCAATAGCCGTATTTTACCGCTTCTTTTAGATTATTAACGGTATTAACAGTCAAATGTGTCTGTGGTCTGTCTCTGGAATTGTCTTGAGGTTTCTGGTATTATTCACTGTTAATATTTGTTTTGTTTAGAAGTCTGTCATAAAGATTGCCAACTTTATGACAGGTGCGGAAGCCATTTTACTTTCTCTGCGCGCGAGAGCAGTTCATCTGTATCTTATTAAAGCTGTAACTGAAATCCTAGTGCACTACGTCTTCTTCTTTGCATTCATTTAACATTAAAATTGCTTTATTTATTAATTTCGACTACATAACGAACATCATGATGCAATTCACACGCTTTGTTACACGTTTTATTTAGGCCTGGTACACACCTCTGTCATTACAATTCATAAGTGTAAATGTGACATGTATAGGCTATACTGTGTATATACATCCTGGAATTTTTGTTAGTATATACTGTTTTGCTCAAATTGGATGAGCACATGTATAAATGAACACTAATGAGGTTACTCTGAGCTTATGTAATAGCATAATATAAAATGCATATCATATGCATAATATTATATTTCGACATAATTGCAATACAGGATGCTTTGAACCTGAATAAATAAGAAAACAGTATAAAATAATAGTAAAACACTACTGCATTTTGTTTGTTTGTTTTTTTTAACCCTGAAAGAATATAACATTTTGCAAGGCACATACGGCCACACAATCAGCACACTCGCATGGATCACATCATTGTTCCTGAACGTGTTGACAGAATGAAATGCCGGACTTTTGAAGTTCACCTTTGGCAAGTCTCACGGTATAACGACAAACACTTGATCAAATAAAAATGGTCCCCACCAGACATTATTTTTTTCAAAATAGAAATACAACAAGAAGTATAATGCCCCCGCCCCCCCGGCATCTTTTTTGTTATACCAGTATGGATCCGTAATTGACAGTATTTTGCGTTATGGCGCTGATGCAACTTCCTGGTACATGAAATTCATAAGAAATATTATTATAGTTTGAGTATTGAGATTAACACTATTAATAGAAAGTATCAATGTCACATTTAAACCTCTAAATAGACCTTAGAAAGCATAATTGGTTTTAAATATTTGGCATAAAAAAGTACAATTTGTCCTCCCTTTATTTTATTAATCCAAAAGTGTGCAAAACAAAGTAATTGCATGGAACTGTTGCCACGGATAGTCCCTATATATATATATATATATATAGGGACTAAATAAAATATTTAAAAATATCTAGTTGTATAATAGTCTTTCTTGTTGACTGGTTTGTTTTGAGCACCTTGTTATCTACACACCAACAACAGAACCCTGTCCTCTTCTGGTTAATATGCATTCATACAAAATCTTTCTGATCTGGATGATACACATCAATCAGTGTGGGCTGATGCAGCATGTCTGAAGTTCATATATCAGTGGAAAGTTCGGTCCTCTCACAGAACTCCACAGAAGTCCTGCCTACGCTTACGTTCCCACGGCTGAGTGTTCAGTCAGCTTTCCCTTAGGTCATAAACTGCGTGTAGCCCTCAGCGCCTGTTACTATGACATCCATCCATATTCGCATGGCCTCTGGGGACGGAGCCACCATGAAGTACAGCCGGTCGTGTGTTTTCACACAGAACGTTAGGGAAGGATTCGGACTCTGTCGGGACAGAACAAAAAAGACAATGTGTGTAGGATGAGGATAACTGACAGGATAACTGTAGAAATGAAGCAGAGTAGTATGACGAAAGAATGTGAAGCTGCCCTTGATCTCTCTTTGTGAATGTTGTAAGAAATTATCTTTGTGATAAGATGGTTTTTTAAACTTGGACAAAGTGATTTTGGAGCTGTTGATTTTGTGGCATATTCGCTTATCCAGAAAGTGTAAATACTATAGGGAAAAAAAGAAGCTCTGGGTTACTCTGTTTACCTTAGTGGCACTGCGTAGGTGGTCATAGTAAACTTCCTCGATGGCCTGGAAGTAGATGACCCCTTTCAACTTGGTCTCATGCTTGTCTGAAAGCAGAAGAGTGTATTTCACATAAAAAAGCTTAAGCATCTCCATCCTTCCATTCAACAATTTTTGTTTTAGCAACATTTTTATAAGCACAGCTGATTGTAAGTAAAAGCTTATCTGGAAATAGCGACAGTAAATAATTAACCTGTTAAGATAATAAGTTGATACTACAGTCAGTTTATTTGCTCCCCAAATTCTAACTTGTATTTTAATAGGAGAATGTGCTTTCTTTTCAACATTTAAGAAATTACATTCATACCATAAATAAAACAAATTAAGCAGAGGCAAAATCTTTAGTGAAAGACAACAGACGGTTAGGATTTGGAGGCCACAGAGTTTCTTGTTACAGGTAGTGTTTTGCATTTGTGGTGGTTTTGCATTTTATTCATTACTGGCATAAATCTGTCACAGTCAGCATCACACAAGGGACTAAAGTCAGCATGTACACAAAAATTATTCACAAAAAGCTATATACAAAATATAAATAAATAATATATAAAAATAAATAAATAAAACCCTCCTCAGCAGTGTTTCCACAATATAAACTGTAATTTGAAATAACTCTACAGCTAAGGTGATTTCTTTCAATCTCATTGAAAGAAATATGTTGGGGTTTTTTTCGTTAAAACATCTGCCTATTATTATATAATCATTCATTTTTATAATTATGCATCCTTAAAATTAACCAAATATACTCAGTAAATTGGGCTAATTTGTTTCTGTTTTTGAAGAGCTGCAAGTCTCATGTTGTTAGTCATGAACAAGGCATGGGTAAATCTCCCCCTACTACACCCCCCACCCCCATCGCTCTCAAACACAGGGCTGGAGAAAGTGTTGCAGATTATTTCATCATCATCATCATCATCATCATCATCACCACTACTACTACTAACATGGGGAGTAAGAGGGTGAAAAGGCTACACACGTGAGCTACGTGTGTGTGTGTGTGTGTGTACGAAAGAAAAAGGTGCTATATTTTGAGAAGACTGGCCAAAAACAAGTGAACATTACTTTTGTCCATAGTGCAACAAACCTTTGTTTTATGCTGGTAAGGTGAAGAACAGAACTTTTTCCCCCATGACTAAAACATACCGACATAGTAGGAGAACGTCCTCTTTAGACGGTCAAAGACGAACCAGCGCTTCTTCCATGATTTGATTTTGCCACCCATCTTCACCAGGTGGCCTTTGCACATTTTCTCCGAGACGGTGACGTAGGGACAGGTGTCTATGCAGTGACCTGCTGACTCCACATGGGAGCGTAGGTCAAACTCCTCCTTTCTGATGGGTAAGTAGCGGGTCATTGGACGAGCCTAATTAGGGAAGAATTTAGATTTAAATATAGAGTAGATATGTGAGAATTCTAATGTTGCAAATATGAAGTACATTATACCTCATGTATAAATATGAAGAAAAAAAAGCAAAAGAATACATATTTTTGTAGAGGTCACACTATTTTCTGTGCTTAAAAATGTTCTACTGTCTACAATCATGAAGTGAGCTTTTAACCAGTGAGATTTTATGCTGCTTTTGGTTGAATTTACATTTTCCCCCAAACAATATGTCTTTGTCTATGTCTCTTTCTGGCCTGTAAACCTGCATTATCTGGCGTGTGTGTGTGTGTGTGTGTGTGTGTGTGTGTGTGTGTGTGAGAGACACCAAATATCTGCGAAACAGATTTCAGCTGCTTGATTAAAAAAAAAAAAAAATCAAATAACAAATTAAGAATAGCCTAAACAGTTTAAAATATAAGGACCATGTAAATGCAAATTAAAAGACTTATATAGCACTTAAGGCATTTAATCTGTAAAATGTGATTTTAGACATGTTTTAAAAGCTCAAAAAAAAAAATTTTTACAGAATGAATTTTTAAACAAACACTTTCATAGCTTACTGAATAGTTTTTCTAAATATTCATTTTATGGGCAGTTCATGTTACATTTGTAAGGTCTACACGGCTTAATGTGTTGTCATTCCATCTCTAATCCCTCGCTTTAGCCATGTGCCTTTATGTTTTCCTTGCCTTTTTATCACTCAATCCTGTTTTCCTCTAACCATCTGTCTGTCCTCTCATGTGCCTTAAGTCTTCCCACTGCAATCTGACTCGTACCTTCATGTTCCCTCCTGGGTACTCCCAGAATGACCCCATAATCACTTTTCACACGTTTGGTTTAAACACTCACCTTGGAGCTAGAGGCATTTCGTTTCAGCTCAGAACTGTATTTTCCGCTAAGACCCATGGCCCTTTAAAACCTCGAAATTGACATTTGCCTGACCGCTGTGATAGCTCGCAGATCAATGTGAAAACCTGCTTCTTTAAGCATTTTCTTAACCTCAAGACACTAAAAGTACATGTTATGTCTGAAAGGATTCACTGGCAGACTGCGCTCTGAGAGTGCCATTGATCTGCAAGCAGCTGGTATTCTCTCATGTTTGCCTTCGTCGTAGACCTGCACTGACCTGAGAGCTTTGCTTTTCTCTCATCTTGACCTCCTCATCTACTAATCTCTGCCGATGCGCAGTCTCTTCCTGCAGCCTCCTCTCCACCTCCTCTCGCCTCTTCCTCTCTTCCTCCAGCAGCTGCCTTCGTGCCTGTGCCTCCCTCTCCTGAGAGAGAAACAGACACCAAGAGGGAGACAGAGAAACAGAAAGAAAAGGGCATTGAACTAATAGTGAAAAGATGAAACAGACTGAAGGAAAAATACATTTGCAAAAGCCCACAGTGAGAGGTTACAAGGGACGTATGAAAAAATAATTTCACAGGAGAACATCAATATGTGTATTACTCTAGGTGAACTTGTTAAGAGCCTGTCTTTCATGTCAGTGTCTCTTTGTAAGTGTGAAAAGAATCTTCACTGCTGCAGAAACAAAGGGAGTTGACACGCCATTTTGAAATTCATAAGAGAGATTACATTTCATAGACAATTAAAGTTTAATGGGACTCACACGACTCTCCACCAGTCTGGCTTTTTCCTGTTGAGCCTCCTTCAGCATCTTCTCCATTTCCTCAAGCCTCAGCCCAGCCAGGCCGCTACCACTGAGACACAAACACACTCTGTTACTATAATATGAAAGCTCACAACTGGAGGTTGTGGTATTGAACATAAATGCTCGCGCACCACACAGTTACTTTGTTTTCACTCAGAGTCTGCAGGAAAGATCCTCAACTGTCAAAAGTGCTCGTTTGAATCAATTTCTTCCTGTTGCAACTCATTCTTCCAGGAACAGACCGCTGACCCATGTACAAGCCCTTAGGTAAGTTTTTTCCATTTTAGCAGAAAAAATTATTCTGACTGTAGGTTGAGACCCAGGAGCTCTAATTCTGACATATTAAAACATCAAAGGGCATAAAAACACAGACCAGAAACCGAGTAAAATCCTTCTCAAGGTCCATCTCTTCTAGAATTTAAAAATAGGGCACAATCAAGAGAATATCCTTTCTCGGCTGACAAAATACTCAAACCCCCACCCCTTTCTAAGGGGAATACATAATATGGCAGGCTCCCCTTGTTCTGCCTCGGGACACGACCCAACTCTGAACAGGTGAGCAATCTCTTGTCTCTTGTATGGTTGGTGGTTGTCATGGCAACAGGCCGGGTAACTTTGTACAAGGAGAGGAATGCAAAGAAAAACATGTTTAAGGGGAAATTGGGCAGGATGACCCGTTGTCAGGGGAACAGAGGCAGACAAGGGTTCCCATGGAGACCATCTCTCAGGGGCATTGGCAAGGCCAGTCATTCGGGGCCCTGAACTGACCCAACCTGAACAAACTTTAGTTGACAGTTCTTACCAGTGGTAATTAAGTGCAAAACTGGTAACATATTACTGCACACGGTATTTGGAGTTGTTTTCATAGGTTTGCATGAGTAAAGAGGTGAGTCCAGACAAAAAACTTTTGGCGTTTAGAGAAAAATAAATAAATAACTGAACTAACAGATTTTATTTTTTTTAAACTAAGTGACTATAAAGATAGGGTTTCTGTTTTCCTCATGTAAATAATGTAATGTGCCTTATAAAGATTATTATAATGAAACAAAAAAACAAAACAAAAAAAAAACTAGTAGACACTGTACTGCACCGATGTCTGTGCCTTTTGGAGTCTTTTATATGCTGTGGCTGTGGTGTTTCTCATCCTACACAAAAATTAGTTGTTAGATAAGAGGCCTGTTAAGAGGTAGAAATAGACTAGACAATATTTAGCATGCAGTGGGGTTGAAAAGTATTCAACCCCCTGGAATTTAGCAGATTTGTTTGAATAAAAATGATAGACACACATTCTTCCTGTTTAGTATTTTTACTGCAAACCCATGATATATTACAGTGAATTTTCAAAGTCAAAATTCATTTTTGGTGAGCAAGTATTTCAAAGAAAATCAAAAGCTGAAAAATGCTGCTTGCCTAAGTATTCAAACCCCAGGTTCCAGAAGCTCTAGGTGAAAGATATTGTCTTAACAAAGACACACTGACTTATAACTGGCTTTCACCTGTGAAATATTAAAACTAAAGCTAAATTATTAAAGTTCCCATTTTCTTGACAAAAACACCTCAGTTGAACTAGCATTGTAGAGACTGTCAGTCTGAAGGAAATGAGTGAAAAATGAAGACAAAGGAGCATTCTAAGGAAGTTAAAGATATGTTTATATAATTTAATAATTTAGGATTAGGGTATAAAATCATATTTAAGAGGTTGGATATCCCAGTAAGCATTGTTTTGATCAATAGTGAGTAAGTGGATGCTGTATCACACCATCCAAGCACTACTTAAACAAGGCTGTCCCTCAAAAATCAGTGATAAAACAAGACGGAAAATTGTGAGGGAAGACAGAGTGAAGCCAACAGTCACTCTGAATGAGTTAAAGGGTACAGTGGCTGAGAGTGGAGTGAAAGTGCTACGTGCAGTGCAAACTTAATGCAGGCTATACTTCAATTAACATCATCCCTACAGTGAAATATGGTGGTGGCAGCATCATGCTCTAGGGGATGCTTTTCATCCTCAGAACCTGAGCTTCTTTTAAGAATTGAAGGGAGAATGGATGGAGCAAAATACAGGGGGATATGAATTGCTTCAATCTGTTAAAAAAAAAAAAAGAGCAAAAAAACAACTAAAGCTTGGGAAAAACTGCACCTTTCAGGAGGACAATGGTCCCAAACACAGAAGTGGTTAAAAAACAAAAAGGTGAATATTCTACAGTGGTCAAGTCCAAGTACAGATCTGAATTAATTAACAATCTGTGGCACTGATTGAAAAATTCCATTTGACAAACAACATCCAACCAACTTGACAAACCTGGAGCAAATCTGCCTGTAAGAATGGGAGAAAATCACTCTCAGTGTGCAAAGCTTTTAGGAACTTACCCCAACAGACTTAAAGCTGTTATTGCAGCAAAAGGAGGTTCTACCAAGTAGTAGTCCGAAGATGTTGAACACTTATGCAAGCAGCATTTTTCTTTTCTTTTTTTTATCTGCTGACAATAATTTTTGACTGACTTTTGCAATAAAAATACTGGCTGGAACAGTCTGTGTGTCATTTGTAATCCAGATGAATCTGATGGCTTTTAAGGTGGTTGAATACTTCTGCAAGTATGTTCATGTACTGTATGTTCCACCCCAAGCACCCACGTTATTTATTTATAAAGCAAGCTTGATCAGGGTTGATCTCAGTGATTAATGGTAATCTCAGAATGGAACAGAGTTTGTAAATGTTAAAATCGAAAAGTATTTTACCTGAAAAAACCATACATCTAGATGGTTCCCTACAAAGCTCAGATACTTTGGGCCAAGCCAATGTTTTCAAATTACTGAAGCGCACCCTCTGTCTCTCACCTTTCCGGTGAACAGGTGGAATTGTTTCCAGTGGATATACTGGTCTCCATGCTGTCAGAGCTCTCCAGACTGAGTGTGTCATAAGCTGGGCCACCTGCAGAGGGTGCTTGATGGTGCAGGATGGAATGGTGCACCATTGGGGCCACTGGAGCAGGGAATGGGCCAATTAACTGGGAATGAGAGCCCTGTTGCACCCCCCAGTGGCATTGCAGGTCCATTTCGTGCCTTGGTTTCAGTTCAGTGCTGAGATATCTGGAGTCGTCACATGTTTGGAGCCCTAAGCAAATGCATAATGAGACAAATCTGGAAAATGGTAGGAGAATGATGATAGGCAACCTAGGTGGTCCACGTTGTTTATTCACAGCTTTTATAAAATCCTTTTCCCTACAGTGTTATACAATACAGCCCCTAGAGGAGAAATATTCAACTAACATTTCTAAAGGTCCAATTATATATAAAATTCCTTGCTTAAAAAGTTCCAGATAATCGATTAACATGACAGAATGGTGACAACAGTTACCTTTTATTGCATAACCATTGTGGTACTTCTTTGTCCAATTGTCTTTAAACATTGCATTTTCATTGTGGCTTTTCTTTAACCAAGTAATGTTGTCAGTTGATAGAGAGTAAAAAACTTTGAAAACACTGGTATGATGAGCTGCCTTCAGCTAATTAACTTAACCTAAACGCATGTGATTGTAAAACGGATGATCTACTGAAATATTTTGCTGGGTACACAACCAGACCGAGTTCTGCTAGTTGATGCCTCATGCACTAGATTATGGCGCATTTATGTATACTGTTAAAATGTCAAAGATTTTGCCCCAGGCCAGTAGATACCAAGACAAGACTCTACAAGCCTCAGACATTTTGGCTTAAGTCAATTCTTTTCAAATCTCAGAAACTCATCCTCTATGCTTCACCTTTCAGGTGAACAAGTGGAGTTGTTGCCAGTGGATAGACTGGTCCCGTATAAACAGTTAATATGATATACAGAAGTATGTTCATACCATTGGTAAGCTGTTTTACCTTTGCCCTCAAGAGCAAGTTTCTTGGAATCTGAATCCAGATGAGGGGTTGACAGGTCTGGCAGGCTCTAGAAGTGAGGCAACAATGTGGTACAAAACAATTATACTACAAATCTAATTTAAATAGAAGCATCTACAGTACCAAAGTTGATCAAATACCTGCCTTAATGCTAACACTGCACAATTTGGCTACTGCAAACCATTATTTGTAGAAACTATGAAAATCGGAATCCAAAGCAAAACAGAGTTAATAGCATTAAAGTTTATACAGAACAGTCAAGGACTGGACAGAGACACATGTTTTGTTCTATATTCCAGCACATTTGAAGACATGATGAAATAAAATATTGGATGAGATGTTAAAGTACATTATGACACACATCTTTTCACTCCAAATATTATACGAGATATGCTACTGAATTTTTGATGGTCATCTAATGTTCTTTTTGAGAAAAATGTTTGGTGTAAATCTTTGACACATAATGCAAAGTAAGTGATTTTTTTTTTTTTTTTTACAATCAATAATAATAAAACACAAATTCACACTACAGATTAAATAATGATCTACAGATTATTATTTTAATTTCACAGTAATATTGAGACAGTATTAAAGTTGAGATTTTGTTTGATCAGAAAATATAATGGTTTCTACATAAGAGAAACTTCCAACTCAAAACTATAAAACTGTGTAATATTTTACTGTACTCTCTGTGTATTGTTATGCAAATGAACATGTGCCAAATGTATGTGTATAAT
>JANDJT010000167.1:9627925-9687990 GCA_024331685.1 Stegophilus panzeri | reverse complement strand
ATAATACATAGAAACAAATGATTTACTGTGGTTTCATCACTTGCTGTTTGAGCACCTGCAGATTTCACTTACCACATATTTACACTATACCTAGTCAAGAAAAGGCTAAGCAAACACATACTAAATCACTTTATCCCTCCCCCCGTGTCTGTCTTTAACAACACACATATGCACATGCACCCACACACACACACACACCGACACATACAATTACCCAACTTCATATCTCCAAGGCCACACACACACACACACACATACAAGGAACTGGGTGTGGCATGCCATGGTGCCTCCTTCAGTACAAAGGTCGGAGAGGACAAAGAAGAACAGTCCCTGAATTATAGCATGACTCATACTGCTCACACTGTGCCACTCTCCACCATACACTCCTTCCCGCAACCATCAATTCCTCACACACTGCTGCTGCAGCTATGGCCTACAGTCTCTTAACTACATTCCTCACACTGTAAGCTTATTTATTAAGGGCTTTTTAATGAAATCTATTTTTTTGGAACAAACCATGTCTTTACCATATGCACACACACAAAACAAGCTTAAGGCCAGGAATATCTGCACTTTGCAACACACAGTCACCAAACAATGAAACTCTTTAACCCTGCACCTGCCATACATGTCATACCTCCAATGGCCTCATCATTGTCATGGAATTCCTCACAATAGGGTCAAAGCCAAAGGGCCTTTCCAAAGACTACTGTACACATCCATACAGAAAGCTCCTCAGGGCATTCAGTGTGTTATTCCATCCAGAAGAGTCACTTGTCTCCTTAGAGACTTACTTCCTGTGCACGAAAGGCCAACCAGTTAATAACGCACTAATTAAACCAGTGCTGTGTTCAGTATGCTGAGAAAAATGCTGTATTCCCTCCCAACAATACTCTTATAAATCAGCACTCGATTACTTTCAACATTTTTTTCTGTAATCATCTAAATGGAGCTTGTAAGTAAAACTCTTCTGGATTACAGGATCAAAGTCTCTTTGTATGCACGCCAACACAGAGCCGAAATGTTTTCCCAAGCCCGTGCTTACATCATCATAATGTATCGATGCATAAAAATGATAGAAAATCTAACTTCAGTCTGTAGAGAAAACTCTAAATCAACCTGTTTTGAAGTAAATGTAGTCAGTAAATATAGTCATGATATAACTCAGAAGCTCTACCTGAATGTCCTCTGTAGGTGCTGCTGAGCCCAGCATTTCCTTCTGGCATCATACTCTTCATCCTGAGAGCCTCCTCTGGGTGGTTGAAGCGAAAAAAGGCAGACTGGCCAAAACAAAGCATGCACCCTGTGACACAGAGGCAGGGAATGACACAGGAATTAGCATAAACAAACAAGCAAAAAACATAACGCTGCTTGTCAAGAATGTAATTAAAAATCATATTATCATATTAACATTTAATAGATTTAAATCTAAAATGGGTATGGCCTAAACAGAAAAAATGCCCCCAGAAACAATGTCAACATGGTCTGTGAATTTCATTCCTCAACCTCAGCTAGAGACTCGTGTAGGATGTATCCTGCTTGTGCAGTTATTATTTTTGTTTGTACCTGCGTGTGATACTTTCAAACAAATTGAAACCACGGTGACCCTGACCAGGCAGTTAAGGATGCGGGAAAAGCCTCACACAGCGCCGACATATACACTCTCAAAGGAATGAATGAATGAACTCTGTGTTTCTTTGTTCCGTGAACTTCATATCTGACCGCTCAATCACGCCCACGTCTAGACCAGATGCCCTGTGAAGCAATCCTGGCAAACTTTCTTTTCTTTTTTTTGTAAATGGTGCACCTCATATTCATATCTGTGTGTGTAGTCATTTAGAAAACCATCTATTCATTCTGAATAATGAATCCATATTCAGGTACATCCCTAATATATACAAAGATGCTTAGTTTTAATTGTTGAAGGTTATACAACTATGCATGAATGTCTTGGAGTTGTTTTTATTATTTACTTTTACTTACTTACTTTTGTATTGCTTATTTTTATTACTTATTGTTTTTAAATCCCACAAAGCTCATTTCGTGTAGGGATTATTTTTCCTCTTTAAATCCCATCCATTCAAACTTTATGCCATATTTGCATTTTTCTTGAGCTGGGTGGAATCGTTAGCAAACAGAGGCTAGATAAAGGTTAATGAGAAACATTCTCCGTTTGGGCGATGGTGTATATGTGTCTATGTGCGTGTATGTGTATGGGTTGAGTCTGCTACAAAACTCATTCAAAAGTGTAAAAAAAAAATAATAATAAAGCTCACGCAATCTTAAACAATACATTTTCAGCAATATTGTCTCATAAGATTAGGAAATGCATGGAGGTCTTTTTAGTAGGGGTGACTGTTTGAACTCTTTTATTCGGTTCTTATTTAATTAATAGGCCTATTTCATTGAATTCTACTATAATGTGCGACTGTGAATAATGTGAAAACTGTAGCTACAACAAATATCTGCTGAGAGTTTGAAGAAATAGCACTTTCAAGTATTCTATACTTAGAAAAATACACATGAACACAAATAAACATGCACGCCACACCACTTACTGCTCTGCTGTGCAGTGATTAAGGAGACGGGTGAATCAATACTGTGTTCGTCACACTGGCCATAAATTACGATTCAGGCCTCCATTTCATAATGAACAGTGACAGTACAGGAAGCATGAGACTAACATTAAGGACGTAAATTACAGCATGGTCTTAGAGCACCACATATGAGCTGTCACACCTGCACTGGCTAAAGCAACTGTGATTTAACCCTGATGCTCGAAAACAATTACTCAGCTGCCCCTGGTCATGAAATTGATTATGCATTCACAACGTCATTCATATTCAGAGTATGTCCTGTGCTGTCCCTGCCTCTCTCAGCGACTTGATATTGATGTCGTTCTTTTGATTAAAATACATATCTCTAGATTGGTTCGTATTTATTCCTGGCAGCAAGGACAAATCAGTGCAACATTTGAACCAATATCGTATGTGCAATATGCGCATGTTTAAGATCATAAGTCCTAAGCTGCAAACTTCCTGTAGTCTAATATTTGTTGCATAACAAAATAAATTAGGTCGTCTAGCCTAAAAACACTTTTTCACAGCTCACTTCTCTTCTTACCTAATGGCTGTTACACACACACACACACACACACACACACACACACAACCCTGTGAGAGGTCTCGCACAAAACTGTATCTACGGTTTACACAAAATGGTGTTGTTGATGAGAGAGGTCAAAGAATAATGGCCATAACATTTGAGCGGATAGGACATCTACTGTAACTCAAATAACCTCGCTATATAACCATGGTGAGCAGAAAAGCATCTCAGAATGCACAATATGTTAACCCTTGAGGTGGATAGGCTACAACAGCAGAAGACAATACTGGAATCGACTCCTGTCCGCCAAGAACAGGAATCTGAGGCTACGGTGGGCACAGACTCAATGGAACTGGACAGATGAAGATTGGAAAAATGTTGTCTGGTCCAATTAATCGTGATTTCATCTGCAACATGCAATGCAACATCTGATCTAATATCACATGTGAAATATGTGCTATGTTGGATCATAAGTCCTAAGTTGTAAACTTCCTGTCATTTACAGGGTGTCCCAAAAGTCTCCGTACATAAATAAGGGGAAATGAACTCTTTTTAACAAAATGTCTTCCCAAAATACATATTTTATATTATATATTTTTTCAGATAGCCTTTGACAAAAGAAGAACGTATTGAAATCGTCCTCATGGCTGGATCGGGAAGGTATCACAAGCTTGCGAGGGACCTGCAATTACATATATAACACCAGATGTGTTCAGACGAGTTCATCGTGAGTGGGAAAGACAACTCCATGCGTGTTTACAAAGAAATGGCTAATCGTGTAGAGGACATTTTGTAAATAAGGTTACGTTTTGCTAAAACATGTTAATTTCCCCTACGTATGGAGACTTTTGGGACACCCTGTAATACATATGACACAAACACAATGAAATACTCTAGGTCATCTATGCTACAAACAGTGTCTCACTTCTCTTGCTTCTCTTTTTAGCGGACGCTTGCACAAACTGCCACACACACTGTGAGAGTTCAGAGGTATGGAAAACATAATGGGTCATTTTTAAGTCATCTGTGTTTTAATCCATTATGTTACATATATATTTTGAGATCAAAGTACAAAAGCTATTGTGTATTAGCATTGAGAATGGATAGATTTGAACGTTTAAAACCTTAAAGATCGGTTACATTTTACACACAGTACATGTAGGAAATTAGACATTAAAGGAGAAATGGCCATTTTTTCCCATTGTTTAAATATTTTCAAAATGTATAAATAACCTAGAAAATATGCAGAACATGATAAAAAAAAAAGGTTTAAACCATGGACTCAGCATGAGTCTATTATATGGCTGGAATTTAAAAAAAAAACATTTGCAAAACTTCAAATGTACTTCATTCTGGACTGGAATTTTTGGATCATGTCATTCGTTTTGTAGACATTCCCCGATACCCCTTCACTCCCAAAGAATAGTACTATAATTTGTATGGCTGAATGGCTGAGTTGGCAGAAGCTAAATGCTAAAATCCTAACATCAGCTAAGCAGCACACTGGAGACATGGAGTTCTGATTGTAGCTGCTGTAACAAGTAGAATACCTGTGTAACATGATAAGTCACTCAGGATATGGAAATCTAATCATCTTTAATCATAATGAGTCGAGAGGGATAATGCTAACATCAGCCAGCCTTTATACAGCGCTCCAATGAAACAAGCAGAGTACTTCAGTAACATGATGATCATAAGTTACTCAGAATAACTGAAAAAAAATTGAAATAAATCATTAAATCATTATGAGCTGAATTTTTTGGTGCTATAACTTGGCTTTCAATCACTTGCACGATAAGATGATAAAGTCACTCAGGATAAATGAAATATGACTGCCATTCATCACCAAACACAATAAATCAGTACCTCTCAAGTGGAGAGCTAGTTAGTTGGAGGAAAATTGTGGCTTTATCAACCAATTCTATATAAGACTGTGTGCTGGGTCTAATATTGATAATACTAATCCTTATGATAGTTGAACTTGACAAATCTAGCTGAATTAAGTAGGTCCTGGGGGCAGAGCTTTGTGGACATGGGCGGGAACAGGAGTGGGCTTTTGAACTCCACTCACTTAACTGTCAGAGACTTATGTTGAGATTATAATTAGTGTGTTGAAATGAGTATCCCAAAGGTACCCGGATGATCTACTATTCCTGTTAGATTTTCAAAGTGTGGATCCGTGGACACTTTTTCAGCTAATATTACCCACAACTCCTTGCGCAAGGGAGGAGGGGCTTTGGGACCGTTTGTGTCGCCGAATTCAAGGACATGTTTCAGAGCAGGTGTAAATGAAATGTGGAAAAATAAATCAAGGGAATGGTAGATTAAATTATATAGTATAAATTATATAAGGAATAATGAATGAAGAAAAGCTGAAATGCAACGAGGAGTTTGTTTATGGTGACAGTGTGTGTAACTAGGCAACAACGTTCACATGACATGTTAGTATGTCCCAGTACTTGCGTACCCTGTGGCTACACACTCAAATATATGTACTTTTTCTTCACAAAAAGAGTCCATGCTTTTAATACGTAGTATAAGTAGGCGAATTGGAATGGAGAATAAATACTGAATTATTTTTTTTTAATCTTACCCAATGCTCCTTTAACTAGACAGACAGAAACTTTATTGATCCAGAGGAAAACTGCATAATAACTAACTAGTTATAAAGCAAGATAATATCTTGCTATCTATATATAACTATCTATATAACTATAGCACGGTTGCTTCACACCTCCAGGGTTGGGGGTTTGATTCCCGCCACAGCCCTGTGTGTGTGGTGTTTGCATGTACTCCCCGTGCATGTTCTTTCCGCCAGGTACTCCGGTTTCCTCCCCGAGTCCAAAGACATGCATGGTAGGCTGATTGGCATGTCCAAAGTGTCTGTAGTGTATGAATGTGTGAATGTGTATGTGATTGTTCCCTGCGATGGACTGGCACCCCATCCAGGGTGTACCCCGCCTTGTGCCCAATGCTCCCTGGGATAGGCTCCAGGTTCACCAGGGCCCTGAAGGATAAGCGGTATAGAAGCTGGATTGATGGATACATTCCTGAGCCGTAGCCGTCCTGTAAAACAGGTAAATTTCTGTTCTTCTAAGTTCAAACAATTACAAACAGCTATAGCCAGCCAGATGGACATTCGGGATAGCAGGATAACGTCGAGGCGATTCCAAAATCATTAAGTGCGTCCCAATTCACGTACTTGTGCACTAACTTATTGCCGTTTTGTAGTATAAATAGTGCAAGTAGTGTGTTCACATTGAAAATTCCAAATAAGGAAAAGTACACTTTAAATACCCGGATGATGCACTTAATTAACTGGAAAAGAACGACGTATGGAATGACGGACGCTTCATGCCCTCAACTGTTGTAGCTTTAATTACGTAGCGGAGGAGGCGGGGCTATCAGACTCCATGTTGAATGAAAAAATAACCTTGTAAAATTCATACATTACAAGGTTGAGTGCACAGTACATAAGTTCATGGTGCATAAGTACATAGTGCATAGTGTATAGTGCGTCATTTGGGACACATCTATAAATATTCACATATCCTGGCAAATTTAATGAGGTCACTTTTGTAGTCTCTTGGGCACTGAAGAGAAAACACATTAAACAACGTCTCATTTTACATAACTATTAGTAGTATTTTAAAGAATGCTACATTTACTCTCCTAGTTAACTAAGGGTATCCTAAAAGGTAGTTTGTAGTCTACCTATTTTTACACTACGTATGTTACACAAACACAGTGAATTAGGTCATCTATTTCTCCTGTTTTCACACAAGCAGAAAACTGCTCCTCTCCTTAACAGACAAAGCACTCAAAAGTGGAACACACCACAATTAAAAAATAATAATAATTAAAAAATATATTTAGAAATCTAAAAGGGTTGAAATATTACAGTGTAGTCCATTCTTCCTTGTTTAATTAGGTTACATGTGAACTGATTGAAGGTAATGATAAAAAATGACACAAAATAACGGGCAGGAGTGCTCTAATACTGAAAAAAAAAAAAAAAAAACCATAGGCTATAAGTTAAAAAAAAAAAAAAAAAAAACTTGAACGGTACAGTAAAGCAAAATGCTGATTGGAGCAACAAAATAAAACAAAAAAAGTCAACAAAAAGCAACAAAATGACCGCAGTTCCCAGACAATTCAACTCAGAAATCATTTACTTACATTTATATACGGATGTCAAACATTAGAAGGAGATGCTGCGAGCTTTCTGGAACAAAATATCCAAACTCGCTTCCTCTCGGGACGCTGTGAAGCTGTTCACCTCCCTGAACGTGTCTCTCTCTGGCGGCTTTGTTATGCTAATGTCCGTCCACTTATTGACTTTTCTTTTTCACACAAAAGATGCCAGATGTCCACGGTCCACCTGTCTAACTGTTAAAGCTACAAACCGAACCCAAGCGGAGGAAAAAACAGTCCATATGCTCAACAAACACCTGCGTCGGTTAACTTCTGCGGGAAAAAAAGTGTCTCTTCTCTTCGCGCGCGCGCGCTGTTAAGTTAGTACTGAATTAACGGAAAAGAGAAGTAGGAGTTTAGTTAGAGAAAGAAAGAGCTGGGGTTAATACTAACAGGCCAAACGGCTGAGGACCAAAACCGACAGAGTGCTGAACAGCTGTCCCAGTGCCGGCTGTTCGCTCTCCCTGTTTCTCTCCGTCTCTGTCTCTCTCCCATAAGCGATATTATTGTCATGCAGAGCGCAAGAGGATGGGAGGAGGCGGCCTGCAATCTGCTGAATACCATTAACACCGACCATTTGTTACTAAATCTCGTGTAATGAATTGAACTGACATGCACAGACACTCAACTCGACCCATTTCATTTCTTTAAAGCTAGAAATCGAACAATAGTTTAGTAAAATGATTGTGCTAATATGAAAATGTGTGCTTGCCTCTGTAATTTGGGCTGTGGCCAAATGGGTGGCACAGAGTGGCAGATGAAATAAACCCAATTCTAACCTCAAATCACATCTTTAAGTGCACTATTATGCCTATGCAAGTCATGCAGACTTGGTGTTGATGTAACGCGATGTATTGCGCCCGTCCAGGTTTGATCTTGAGCTTGGGTTTCTGTCTGTGAGGAGTTTTGCAGGTTCTTCCTGTGTTCATGTGGGTTTCCTCTGGGTTCTCTGGTTTCATCCAACTGTCCGAAAACATGCCAGTAGGTACACTGGCTATGCTAAATTGCCTGTAGGTGTGAAAGTGTGTGTGTGTGTGGTTTGCGACAGACTAGCATCCCATCTGGGATGAGTTCTACTGCCCTGAGCCAAGTGTTCCAGGGATAGGTTCCAGCTCTACGGACCCTTACCAGAATCAAGTGGTTACTGATCGAATGAAACATGGCCAACTTGACTATACGGTTATTGGAACTTATACAAGAACGATGATCACGAATGTAATCTTTAATTATTCATTGTGCACCATGAAACCTGCTTGCAATTTTAACTGTACTTTTGATTATTTTATTACCATAAAATCGTAACTGGTGCCCTAGGTCAATTGGAATATTGTAAACATAGATGTGGCTTAACAAAAGAGAAGTTGTCAAGATGGACAGAAGGACGTTAAGCCATACTTTATTTATAGCGCTTCGTATTTGGTTCCTTGCCATATAATCACTATTGATGTGACAGGAGCACATGTTTGTTTCCACAAGACTAGTGTAGACTACTGAATGTATAAATACTTATCAATTTGCCTGATTCAAATTGAATGAGTTTTTTTTTTTTTTACAATATGCACTCCATACATGCTGTTATATTTAAACTTCAACTATATCTACATATAAGCTAGATACACAGAGCAATTATATTCTAAATTGATATATGCTAAATTGAGCAGGCTTAAATGGCCATGGAGAATATTGCACTTGTAGTCACTTTCAAGGGAAGTTCAAGCACAGCACACGCCACTATTGTGACACTTCCATCACTGTTGTATAAAAAGCTAAGAAGTATATTGAAGCTGGTATATTGTAAGAAGTATATTGAAGTTCATTTTATATAATCTCAGCATCTATTCATCTGTGAGCTGACATTTGAGACAGATTGTCTAGCATTATATTCATCTGACTGACTCCACTGATTTACCTCCGGTTTAAAAATCCATATAAAATGAAAGACCTTTACAATTTACATGTCTACTTTCCTGATGGATTAAAGTCATTATGTTTACAGTCATATATCAACATCCACCTTTTTTTGAACAACCTCTTTCATTCTGACAAAGAAGCTCAGGATGTAAAGGGATTATGAGATTTGGCCATGTGTAGCTGAAGGTAAAATGAATAGGACACATCAGAAAGACATTTTTTCTGATTTTTCCCTAAACCATTCAACATATATGTACCTTGAGACAGTCGTACAGGCTTTGTGACTGCCAAGCCATCCATGGAGCACGGATTGCCACAGGGAAAGAGGGTGATGGTTCCTGCCTGGTTTTCAATGTAACAGTGCAGGGCAGCCACTCCTGGACCCTGGATATTGATGTCAGTGTTTCCATGACCAAGACTAGTTTTCCCTGCATTCAGAAAAAGAGATGTAGCTTTGTCACTGTTTATTCAACTGTTTTATCTTGATATATAAAATTGTTTCCAAAAAAACATGTTCAATTAAATCTTATATAATGTCAGTAGCTATGTTTCCATGCACGTATTTTTATGTGCATTTTGGGATATTGCATAAAAAACACATGCGCTCAACTGAGGTGGATAATTTTTTATCTGATAAGAAGAAATGCACATAAACTACAATGGAAACACATTTACCGTAATAAATTCCTCGATGCGCATCAAAAAGTCATGTGACTTTGCCTCAACAAATCATGTAATTGGATAATTGGCTCAGAAAAGTAAAAATGGCAGAGAGCGAGATGCACCAGTTTCCATGGTAGTGACAATTTTCTTCTCTTGAATGCATGGGATGGAAACGGTGCTTAATTCGCAAATGTTTGATGCGATATGTCGATTTTTTGCATGAGTTAAACTTTGCAACTTGGATGGAAACATAGCTATTGAATATTAATTCTTTGTTCTGTTGCATATTCTTGAATCTCTGCTTTGACTCATATTAATGAGAAAGTTTTCCTCCTCTCTCTGACCCTCAGCCATCCCTACCAGTGTCTAGACTGACAGATGTGCATAAAGAAGGAAGATCTCATTTAATTTGCACACTTGTTCACTCACATTGTTGAATATGGGAGAATGCTGTAGCAATAGGACTAAAGGGTGTTTAGGAGTTGTGTTTGCAGGCATTTCTTCTTGGATAACTAACTAACTTTTTAACAAACTTTTTTTTTGTATGTTTTTCATTTAGTAACACTGCAAATTCTCAAATACTATCCACTGCCCATACTGCTCCTGTACACAGACAGAATGGCTTAGGCCGAGGGGCTTTTAGCCGATTTTGTACATCTAAACTCCACTTCTCAGAGTCCTCAGAATTTCAAGTGAATCTCTACATATATCCCTGAATGTGAATATAATTTCAAATTGTCGTACCAGTCAGTGAAACTGTTTAATGTGTACATGGTAGGTATAATTGTAATGTGTTACTGCCAAAGGCCTTCTAGTTGGCTTGAATTTATGCAATCATGCATTTTATACACAGTTAATTGACATGTAAGATTCAGAAAGTAGATCATTCCAGCCATGAGGAAGGATTATAATGAAAAAAATTGCGATACAAAGCATAACAGGGATTCTTATGACAGGTTTTAACTGTCCTTATTTAATAAGAAGAATAAGATCTGGATGGTTGTGCAATGTTTTTTGTTCACCCGCTGACGTGGATTTTTTTAAAGTCATGTTGAATTGTTTTTGTTAACGTCTATTCATTCATGTCACAGTTGCTGAAAGTCAGTGTGCTATTTGCAGGTGTGCAGTGGCACACCATAATGAATGAATGTCCAAAATAGTTTTCTTAGCAGCACAAACCACACTAAAGACCTAGAAATGCATGGCTGGACACATACAATAATATAACGGTAATAAAAAAATATTATGTGTGACATAGAGAAGCAGAGAGGAGTCCGGTCAGTTGAGAGTCAGGTCATGGCCCTGTAATTTTCCTATAATTTGCAGTTCTAAAGCCTATTGACAATATGTAGACATCTCTGAATAGCTAACCTGAACTTAACCTGTTCAAAACTCAACAGGACCTTTTACAGTAGTGTTTTTATTTGCAGTTTAAAATACTGGGTAATATTTGGATTATTCTTATCCTAAATGTTTTTGAGGATTCAATCTTACAGAGAATGAAACAGTAAGTCAGTTCACCAAAGTGTTACATTTGCTCCCATTCCAGTGTCAGGAAAGGGAAAGTCCGCTATTTGTCATTCTTTGAGTGATGATTTACTACATATCTGAGCTAAGAATACAGCAAAGAAAATGCCATACTGCTCTGTTAGACCTTCTACAATTAACTCTCCACACATCCTAGCATGCAAGTGCATACACACACAAGCCCTTGCTCACAGGTAACTTCCATCTCATCTCAGACTTGGCTGCTTGCCATGTGGCGCCATTAGCAATGATGGGACTGCAGGTACTGAAGAAAGATGCTGAATTCAGCAAAAATGATCAGTAATAATCTTACCATCCCTAACAGAATTAACATTTCTCATTGTCTAATCTAGTTATATTCTCCCCTAACAGTACAAATGCTATAATAGCCTGAGGCCAAAATAAATGTAATGTTGATGTTGTGACAATATTGACACAAGAATGCATTGTATTGACTTACTAAAAAAAAGGTACCTAACCTTCTGGTATGGGTAACAGTGTGATGGCCGTGCTCAGCCGTCCACTTCCCAAACTGACCAGATGGGGACGCTCTGCTTGGACTTTGAGGGTTTTGCCTGTCTCAATCAGGTCCAGTGGAGTACCCTTGACAACATGGACAAATGGAAAAATAAAACGTATTAATGTTTACAATAGGCTAAGAAATTCAAATAATATTAGCTGAAGTATCTTTTTGTTACACTTTCTGCGCAGCACAGTAATGTACGTACACCATGTCCACTGTTGGCCAATTATGTTGTCCAGTCACAAAAACCCACCACAGTGACCTGCCCTCTTTCCAATGATTGCTCATAGTACTCCAAACATGATTATACTGACTCAATTAGAGTCATATAGTAAAGCAGGGCTGAGCTAAAAGGTACTGCTCCATCATGTATGCTGGGAGGCTAAGAGGATTGAACCTCTAAGATAAAAGATGGCAGAGTGAACAGGCTCAACGTCAGAGCCAGAGGTTCTCAAGGGCAACATGGGAACAATTTGTGCAAAGAAATAATGTTTTTTGGGGGGAGTCTAATATAGAATGTATCATGTGGTATAAGGCGATAAATGCTGGTGTGAAATTGGTAACCAATTTGGAAAAATAAGGCAAGTCATAGATTCTTGTTAGAAGAATGTGCTTATAGTTTTGGGTAATAATTTCTCCTCGGTTTCTGTACTTCCTCCAAGATGTAAGTCTGGAGAAGGTCAGTGCTGGAAATTTCTCCTCAGCCTTAGTGCCCCTCTTTGTGCTGGAATAATTTGTCATGCTGTATGAAAGAGCTTTCTGTGTGATCATTTATACAGTATATTCCACTTCACATTAAACTGCACCCAGTGAGTCAATTAAACAGACGGATCCAAGTCCTTTAGAACGTTCTCTCTTTATTAAAACGCATATGAGCTAAAAGAACAAAAGGACACCTGAGATGCCATTTTTACCTGCTCTTGCTAGTCAAGTCCTGATTTTAACCTTTATGAAAAGAAACGGCAGTTCATCACAAACTCGGAAGCAGACTTCTGAAAGGCCACAGTGGTTTGTTTTAGTCTCCATATCTTCCCCTGTCATCTACTAACACTGGAGCTATATATAGCGTTTAATTGCATCTATTGTAAAGTGACATTTCTTTCACCAGACCCATTGTGGCTAAATGTATTTAAGAGCTTAAACTAAAGTTGATGTGCTTTTGTGTGTGACAGAGTTTGTTGGTTTAATTCTTAATCTGGCTTGGGTCATGTTTGCTTTGGAAATATCCAATAAATGGGCTGAAGCTGAACGGAAAAGCATATTTTCAGAAATTGGGTTAAGATGGGAACCTTCAGTACAGGGTTTTGTTTGAATTAATACTTACTTACAAAGATCTTGGCATAAAGTTTTAGTGATCGAGGTTTAAAATCATATATTTTATGTATTCTGACTGTAGTTTTTCATATGCCAGCAATTGCTGTCTCACCTGTAGCACCTGATGGGTCTGGCGGCCCTGATCAGGAATGTTCCTGTTCAGGGTGTCCATGTCTTCTGTGTTATTGGTCACTTCATCACACTCATTGAGATCCTGTTTTTAATATGGATGAAGAGAATAAATGCAGGTTGGTGTTGGTACAGTGTACACTTCCATTAAGAAAACTTGCATATTTATTTCAAGTCATGGATTAGTGAGAAAATCTACTGTTTCTCTAGGATGACACATTGTTTTCCATTTGCTTGCAGGTAGACTCTAGACTAAACATCAAGGGCCACCTGGCATAATTACAAAACGCTTAAGTAATTGGGTCTTTGATCATGTTTTATTGCGTTATTAAAAGAACACAGCTGGCTGCTTGTTTCAGAATCACATAAACATATCTAACACACAAACTAGAAAAAATCCAATGTTTAGGATGGGTCCATGCATGCAATTTAGATATTATGCACAGTATGACTCAGAATGACTCCTCTTAAATGCATACACTTGGAACAGATGCTGCTGATAATCTTTGGTGCGGACATATGCACATTTGAGTATAAACAGTCACGTATAGCCCTCAGGGCAGTACAGAGTTCAGCAGACATGTCTCAACAGATTAGTCATTTTAGGAAATCACTCGACTGTAATGACCTCTGAGTCAAGCAAATGTCTAGAATCATCATTTGGGGAAGTCACATTTAGATGAAATTCGTTTTGGGCTGTATATAGATAAGGAAGACAATAACAGTTCCTAGAATAATATGGATCAGGAAGAGAATGTGTTATCTAGGGCAACATTTTAACAGTAGTCTTCAAAGGGCTACACGATGCCCTCATAAGCCTTTCGTGACAACCGACATAAACCTACACAGCTGACCATCACACCTCCCACCTCTCTTATGACTGGATTGACAACCTGCTGTATAACATTGTTAAAGCAAAGGTTTTAACAGTAACAATCATGACACCAGAATCACAGAGTTATCTATATTCCTTCTGGCCATGATGTGTATTTAAATTTTCTGTTCAAAATGTTTTTTATGAAATCTTGTGCCAATGTCATGATCATGGTTGACCAATGTTATTCACAAAGGACCAGCGTGGTTACATGTTTTTGTCTGAGCAAAGCAGGAGCCACAACTCAGTCGATTAAAGGCCATGTTCAACTTTTTAAACAGGTAGAGTCAAGCATTGCTCCTGACTGGTTGGAATGAAAACCTGCAACCACACTGGCCATTTGTGGATAACACTGGACACCCCATGGCACATAATCACCGTTATGATATACCAGTAATGCAGTAAGCTAGAAAGACTGTTGTCATGATGTTCTAAAGTAAGTCACACTAGAATTGTCATTGCACAAATCTACAGCATCTGACCAAGGCGTTGTGTTAACCTCATGTGACAAACTTGACGAAAACAATCTTTATGACAGCTGAAACCTATTTGGATTGAGACTTTATAAAGCACACAGACCCACTGTCTAAAAGACATGGAACATCTACTATTATTTGTACACTTTTCTCACAGAAAGCTTCAGAATCTTGTAGGTTGTAATCTGATTGACTTTCCATACGGTTTTCAGCAGGAAAACAGACTTTTGAACACCATGACACTGAGGCAATATATAGTATTATTAATTAACTATTACAACACTAGACACTAGAGACTCCTTCCATAAATGTTAAACATTTCCTTACAGAAAACATATCACCATATCAACGACGATATATGTTTTTAATCTACTTATTATCAGACGTAGTTTACATGGAGCATCCATCATTCAAGTCACTGTGTAATAATATAATAAAATGAGCATTTCAATACAAACCTGTGATTTACTTTATAGCTGTCAATATTTTCAGAGTTGCTGTTATAGAAAATTAATCAACATTTGACCAGTAAATAAGATAATCTAGCCTGCTTGCTGATAGGCTCAGGAAAATGTTTGTGGCTGGTCATCTGCCATGTTAGTCAAATTGGCAAAATATTTTTTGGACAAAACATACAAGGCTCTCTAGCATTCTAGAGGTTATAGTATTCATTAGTCTGTTCGGTTATATGTGTATGGTAGCAGTTTTAATGTTTACCAAAAAACCCATGAAAACTTTCTCTCATGAGAGTGACACTTTTGTTGGCATACCAAGTCAGAGAAGTCAGTGGAATGTGAAGCTTCGCTTCTGTGGACAAGTAAAGACAGGCTTGCAACAGAATGCGAATATTAATCAGGGTGAAATATTTAATAATAATCTGGAGAACAGGCTAAAAAAACATATAATGTTTCCTTTAGGAGCATGCTTGTCCAAAAGCTCTATTGAATCTTATTTTCCATCAGAAGACATATGAAGAGCCTGATTTTATGCATCTCATAGTGATGTTCAGTGTTTCTTACTGGCTCTCAGAAACCCAGAGTAGAGAGATATATCTCCATCACATCAAGCACACACTACTCTAAAAAATTTCTGACACACAGAATGTACACAGGATACACAATAATAACAGAGAATTGCTGCAAAGACACACAAAACACATATTTCTTTAAATAGAGCCACTTCAAAGTGATAACGAAGTGGGAAACTGCCATGTGATTTGGCTTGATTGTTTATTTCAGTGTTTGCCTCGCATACAAACAAACACATGCGCAGTCTCAAAGCGCTTCTCCAAATGGTTCGTGTGGGCAAACGGAGCACCATGTCTCTGAAACGTGTCATTAAGTCGGCAGTCATGCCACCGTGTCCTGGCCATAGAAGCAGAAAATAGCCTCAGCCTAACCACAATGTGCACTCCACAGGGCTCCTCTTACATGGGTTATAATCATCCACACACACAAGCACACACACACACACTAAGCACACACACACTGAGCACATGCAGACGACTAGTGGTAGAGAGGAAACCACAGTGGCGAAATATAGCAAATGCAGATCTACAGTCAGAACGTGGCAAAAAATTCCCAATCAGCAACACTGGAAAACACCAGTGGATTAATATGAACAGGAAGTAAAGGCAAATGTAGTTGAAATATAACTGCGGATATTTTCTGAAATAAAGAGTTGTTGTAAACAGGTCAGTGAAATTCTTAACAACCTAATCAAAAAAAACCTTTCAATACTGCCAATGCAAAATAAGGATGCAAGAAACTAAAAACTACCAAACTTCCATCTAGAACTGCATTAATACAGGAAATCTACTCACCATCTCTTCTTACTCAAGCTATTCAATAATGGATCCATAAGCTTGTGTAAATTTAGTGTAAAACTATGTCCTGTTTACTTCTTGTCCTCTTTCTTCCTGTGTCTTCAGCTGACTGGGTACAGTCCATGTCTCTGCCTAAACACTCTGGAGCACAGAATTACAACTACTGATACCACCACAGCTGGAGAGAGAGAGAGAGAGAGAGAGAGAGAGAGAGAGAAAGAGACAGAGAGAGAGAGAGAGAGAGAGGGGAAAGAAGAGAAGAGACAAGAAGAGGACATGGCTCCTTGAAATATCCTTCCCATAACTCTATAATACTTCTGTTGTATTAAGAGATGATAAAATGAACAGGGTAGCTCATTTAAATGATCGACTTGAGCAGATGTAAAATTCAGAGAGCCTCTAGAGTAATGTTGTCCTGTTTACAATCCTCAATCTCCTTGCCTGGACAGGAAATTTGTAAAGAACTTTGGGAACTATACCCATGTTGTTATCCAGTTATCCAACAAACATCATTTAAATTCAATAGACAAACAGAATGGCTGTTAGAAATGTATCACACACCTTCTGACATCACATCACATGAATTTCCACTGTAAATTTAAATGAGATTCATCACAATTCCACAATTTGTAATTGCATTCAAATATTGCAAAAAGAGGAAGGAAGTGACTTTCCCCAATTATGTTCTCATTGCTTCCAAAATAAATAAATAAATGATTGTAGAATTATTGGCAGGTAGCAGAAGCAGGATGAACCATCACCACTGCTCTGCTCTGATTTGCATAAATAAGACTCTGTTCATGCTGTTTTGATGGTTAGAAAAGGCCTGGATATTCCAGACAAGTTCCTCTCGCTGATTTCCTGTCCCTTCATGCCTTGTTCTGCCAGAAGGGTCTTTTCCGATCTGGTGTTAAACAGCTGCAGAAAGTTTTTACCTACCCTCATAAAATGACTCACTTTAACGCTGGAGGGCTTTTGTAAATCAGTGACTCATTAAATAAATACGTTTAAAAGGTCTCCCTCAACAATCCCAAACACAACATGGTCACCATGGAATTTTGGAGTCAGCATATGGCTGACTGAAGTGGCTGTTGATAATGTCTAACAAAGGTCTACAACACGGTCCAAGATAGAAGTCACAGATGGAAAGAGGGAAAAAATTGAAAACATAGCCAAGGAAATATCTATCAGTATTGTGCTTTTCCCCTGACCAGCCAGAAAAGCTAGAGATAGTGTGTGAGGCAGATGTCAAAAAAGTTCAAACAAATAAAACATAGAGAAAAACAGAGTCTAGCAGAATCCAAGCAACCAACAGCTGGAACTGAAGATGGTTCTTCCGGTACTGCCCCCAGAGCAGGGGTGTTTCCTGTGTGATGACCCTGAACCGAGCAACTCTCATGGGGAGGACATGGTCCAGCATCCTTTCCTTTCTCAGAAATAGTTCTGAGAAACTTAAACAATCCAAGAGTGAAAAAGGAAATTTCAGTAGAGCTAACAGATGTACAGATTTATAGAAATGACCATCTCTGATCCGCACTCTAAAGTGTCTGAACTATGAGAACTTTTCATATAGTCGCCATTGTATAGGCCAGTGGTCCCTTAAACTGGGGTCCAGGGAGTCCCAAGGACTGTGGTATATAGCCCCAGTGTTGGCAATTTTGTTACTTTTTGATGCTGTAATGATGGTGGAGATCACTGGTATGTAATAACTAAGATTAATTGTGTTATAAATTAATTGTGTTATTAGTTATAAAAATTATAAAAAATTTTACAGCCAGTCAAGAAGCCAGACCTAATCTAAAGAACAATAACTTAAAAACAAGCATAGAAATTTGAAATATCAAATCAATAATATAAGTAAACATTTACAGTATATGATACAAAATGACTGGTTTGGCTTCTGTGAATGGAAAGCTCAGTTATAAAAAAAAAAAAAAAAAAAAAAAAAAATGCAATAAATATATATTGATGTGCTGCATATTTTAACAGTGTGATTGTACTCATGTTGCTGTTACAAGGGGTCCTGGGGTTTCTGGCTTCAAAAAGTTTCAGATTTCCTGTGGTAGGTGTCAATCAAATTCAATTTCATTTTCATCTTAAGTAACTATATCCTGGTTGGGGGTTGCAGTGGATCTGGAGCCTATCCTGGGAATACTTGGTGCCGAGGCAGGAATACACCCAGGATGGGACGCCAGTCGGTCAGAGGTCATCTGTTCATCAGTGCTTTGGTATTAACGGGTGTTTGTTTTTAATCTGTGAAGAATACATGACTCCAGAAATCCATTTCAAGTATAGGTAGATCAACTGAGCGTCAGGCTTTTAAGATAATGCTCTCTGAATGAAATAAGTCTACAAACTACTTATAGTCATGACTCATAGTTTTCACTGTTTTTACAATTTCACAATTTTTTCCTAAAATTAAAAAATGCTTCATCATAAAGCTCCCTTACGTGATGACCACAATGCCCTTGACAGATGAGTGTGTATCTGTGTACGTGGCTAAAACTCAACATTCACACAGAGATTACTAGTGAGAAAGATAGTGAGACAGTGAGGAGGGACTGGGTATACTTTATTGCTACAGCAGGGAAGAAAACAAAATGTTCCTGATTTCCAGCCAAGCGAGAACTCTGAATCATCTGTATTTAGTCTCTTTCCCTTTACACACACAGATGATGGCACTCACAAACTTTATTCTAATTTTCAATTTCATACACACACACATTCAGTCAGCAATAAGAGATTTGTTTTAGATAACAGTGCAGTAAGAGACTCAACAGGTGTTCAGCAGTTTATTCTAACAGGTGTAACAACACAGCGGCCTTCATTACCTGCACCAGCTGGAGCAAGTGGCTGCATAAAAACAGCAGCTTTTTGTGCATATAACATCTGGATGTATATTCCGGGTTGCACAATTAACTGAATATTAATTAAGATACTATTTATTATTTGAAAAATAATGGTGTCATCATGGACACAGAATTTTATTTAGGCAAAGGCAACTTTTTATGGGTAATTTTTTTGTGTAAATAAACACACTGGCCACTTTATTAGGAATACCTATTCGCAGTACATAAAATCCTGCAGGTCAAGAACTTCAGTTAATGTTCACAACAAACATCAGAATGAGGGGAAAATGTGATCTCGGTGACTTTGGCCGTGGCATGGCCATTGGACAGGCTGGTTTGAGTATTTCATAAACTGCTGATCTCCTGGGATTTTTACACCCAACAGTGTACAGTACAGAATGGTGAAAAAAAAAACATCCATTGAGTGGAAGTTCTGCGAGCAGAAGCACCTTGCTGATGAAAGAGGTCAGAAGAGAATGACCAGACTGGTCATTCAAGCAGAAAAGCACCTCAAGACGCACAAGTGAGGCAGATGGGATACAACAATAAAAGGCCGCATCGGGTTCCACTCCTGTCAGCTAAGAACAGGAATGTGAGGTTACAGTGTGCACAGACTCACCAAAAAACTGGAGTTGAAGACTGGAAAAAGACTAGGTGATGCTTTTCCAGTCTTCAGCTGTCCAGTTTTGGTGAGCCTATGCCCATTGTGGCCTCAGATTCCTGGTCTTAGTTAACAACAGTGGAATTTGATGTAGTCTTCTGCTGTTGTAGCCCATCTGACTTAAAGAAAATCATGTTGTGTGTTTTTTGCACACCACGGTTGTAAAGAATGATTATTTATCAATACCATAGCCTCAGTAAACTGTATATTCAACTCAAACCAATCTAGCCATTCTCTGTTTCACCTCTCTCATCAACAAGGCAGAACTGCCACTTAATGGATGTTTTTTGAATTTCACACCATTCTGTAAACTCTGTGAAAATACTAGGAGATCTCTGGTTTCGGAAATACTCAAACCAGCGTGTTTGTCACCAACAAACTTGTAACAGTCAAAGTCACTAAGAACACATTTCCCCCATTCTGATGTGAACAATAAAGCTCTTAATATTTAATGTATGATTTTATGCCTTGTGCTGCTGCCATATTGGCTGATTCGTGAATTGCATGAATGTGCAGGTGTACAGGTGCTCCTTATAAAGTGGTCAGTGAATGCATGTTTTAATTATGTTTGCATTGATGGTGCAATCTAGGCCTTATTGGCTTTTGAATAGCAGTTTAGTTTATACTATTACTCTTATTGTAAGTGCCTACTGGACCTACTGTATGTGATTTTGAAAATCTTATGTTACCCAAACCTTCATAAAACCTTGGCTTATTGATTTAATCCTTTTAGAACAGTTCATTTGAGTATGTAGATACTACATTTTTTTTAAAAATCACAGTAATATGTATGTGAGACAAGTTTAATTGCATAATAAAATATAAGAGCCTATCCAACATGCAAATGCAGGCCAGAGTTGGGGATTGTTTTGATTAGCATTAACAATAAATCTGGATTTATTGTACATTGGCTTTTTTGGAAATACTACATGAAGCAATCTACTGTTCAATATCAATAAGTTACTGTTGTTTTGTTTCAGGTTTGTTTCAGCAATAAAGTTGCTTAGGAATGCAGCTGACAGCTTGATTTGTTTAAGCTGTTTTTAAAATAGCATTAAATATTATACTTATTCATTCTATTAGTCAGAAATAATTACCAGAGTTCTGAAATTATGGAAATGAATACTTAGTCATTATTTTTGGAATAAATATGCAGCCCTGAAGCCAACTGCATTCCATCGTATTCTGTTTCTCATTCTCAGTTCCCAGAATGCTAAATTTAAATAATTGGTGCAAGGATCAGAGTGAAGCCAGGGGGAAAAAAGGAAAGAGAAGGGATAAGATTTTGACAATAAAAGCAAGTTTTTCCATGTGGAATTGATGGGAACATGAAAAGGGTTTAACTGCGCTTTATTTTTGTAGTGTGGTTCCTAAAGACGGGCTCAAATTTGGAAATCCTCTGTGGAAATTTGAGTTCACACTTACAGAAATGGATGAATGCAGGTGCTCACATAACCACAGCAGAGTTTAAGCACCACCTGTTGTTTAAACTAGAGTAAACAGGGCTGAATAAAGGCTTTCAGAGAGCAGGAAATCATTCCAGAGCCACCGTAACACTCCTGGCTCTCTCTCTCACCCGCCCTTGTGTGGTATTAAATTTCACCTTTTTTGTCATATCTTCTCCTACAGCCACAAACACACACACACACACACACACACACACACACACACACTTGCAGTATGGGCATGCCTGTGTGCTTGTCATAGATGTGTACAAATCATAAAATAGCTTCTTTTTTGTCCCTCTCATTCTGCATTAGTTCATTCCATCCCAGTCAAACAATTCAACAAAGCTGCCTCACATTAGCAGCCAGATTATGTGGCCTGATGTCTTTGTTTGGTATGAAAGCTTCTATTCAGACAGGCCTGCTGTGCTTGGCGGGCTCATGCAAATGCACACACACACACACAGGCACACACACCAGCAGCAGGTATTAAGAGTGTGTGGAACTTTTTGGCTAATATCCGCATCACGTGTGCACTACCTTAGCAGCTTCATGTGCATACACACAAAGCATCTTTGTACCATTTGAAGCTCTGTCCCTTGGCTACCTTGTGTGATATTTCCCTCAAAACTCACACTTTCCGATGTATGAATGTAAACATTTCAGGCATGCAGCACATTCCCTTTTATCCAAGGATAGGATTCTGTTTTTGATTAGTAAAACAAGTGGTCATCATTTTTCAACCTAACCTCTATCTACCACATCTGTAGTGTATGTGTGATTACCACAGCCAAATATATTAACACGTTTTCACTGTGCTCTGTACTGAACAGAAATCTTGTAAACATATAATAGAAGTCTAATGGCAATTGCTGAACTCTATAAAAAGAAATAATTATTCACCGATACGCCATAATATTAAAACCACCTGCCTAATATTGTGTAGGTCCCCCTTGGGCCTCCAAAATAGCTCTGACCTGTCAAGGCATGGACTCCACAAGACCTTTGAAGGTGTGTTGTGGTAGCTGGCACCAAGATGTTATCAGCAGATCCTTTAAGTCCTGTAAGTTGCGAGGATGCCAAAAAGGAGTGTACTTGGTCTGCAACAATGTTTAGGTAGGTGGTACGTGTCAAAGTAACATCCGCATGAATGCCAAGACCCCACATTTCCCAGCAGAACATTGCCCAGAGCATCACACTTCCTCTGCCAGCTTTTCACATAAATGTTTATTGATGGGGTTCAACAGCTGCCCTTAGACTTCTATTACGTGTTTTAGAGTAAACAGATTTAGGTGTGTTTTTTTCTCAGTACAGGAAACCATGTAGAAATTCTTGTCCATGATAATAGCACATACAGTAAAGTAAAGATATGGTAAACAGATATTAAGTTTAAAAGTGCTGGAGAATTCCTGTAAAATACCTCATTTTGTTGGTGAAAATGTGCAGTGTGCAGCCAGGTACAGCAAATGTGTGCCAGTGGATCACACATTCAGTGCTGTCTCCACTGAGACAATAGGATCCTTATTCATGCTGAGGTCACAGTTATGATCCTCAGACTATACTGGTACTACAACAGTTCAGTTTCTCTCACACAGTATGAGACAGCCAGAGTAACACACACAGTATGAGACAACCAGAATGGTCTAAACAACAACCACCTGAATAAATAGCACAGTCAACATTCATACAAATTTATACAGATGTACTGTATATTCAAGATGCCACTGTTGTAATCATTTTAATTACATAATAAGTGACATTGAATTACAGAGAAATGTTTCCTGCTTACTCCGTATTCTTTGTTTCCTGTTTCAGCCCAGTTCTTCCTCTTTTACTATATTTGACACTGACATTCAGGAGAAAATTGCCAAACCTGCAATTTTACAGACAGATTCACAGACGTGTAGTCTCTCTCCTTCATAAATATACACAGAACACATACTGATGTTTTATCATGGAAAAACAAAACAAAATGTAAAACAACCCAACCCTAAACCTACTCTCTACAGTATCTATAGCTTAAACATTTCTAATTCTCAGTCAGATACACCATACTTACTCATGATGTCTTCGAGGACGGCACAGAAAGCAAGTGGTAGTCAGTTAATCCACCATTTAATCCCAGAAGAACAGAACTATAACTCCGAAAATCTGGCTCGTCTATAGCTGGACTTGAGAACAGTAACTGACATTAACACAGATCACTTGTGACTAGTGATGGGGACAAATATGCTACCTTCCTCTTCTCTCTCTCTTTCTCTCTCACACACACAGCCCCTCTTTTCCTCTTTCTGACCTCCCCTTTTTCTCATTCTGCCTCAGCCTGTGTCTCCCCCTCTCTCTCTCTCTCTCTCTCCCTCTTTCTGTCCTTCATTGTATGGACACAAGGCAGCCTTTCATTTTTGCAGCTGAAAGGTCAGAACCCATACAGACTTTGCTGAAAGCAACTCAGAAGGATAGACAGGTCAGTCGACAGAAAGACAGATAGCAGGTACACTGAACACAGGAATTTAACAGGAGACAATAACACCAATTCAATCAAGAATGAGACCTTAAAACAGAAAAAAAATGATTAGTGTCTATGTACACTACTATTTTCTATAACATCAGCTCTGACAGTAGTGCCGGCTTAATTCAAATCACAGGTTTGTATTAATTTGCTCGCTCTAATCCGTTATCGATTTAAAATAGCTTTCCATAAGGAGATATTTATTGAATGTTTATAGAAGGAGTCTCCAGTGTCAGTGCTTTGTTTTCCGTCTTCAGGACAAAGGACTTTGTGATTTCTGGTTTCTCTGCTATTTTTGTCTTACTGATTTCAAGAGAGAACAAAATCAGTGAAGGAACAACTGTTTATAGCTGATATAACATATACTGTAATGCAATAACAGGAACTAACATGACTCACGGATGTTCTACAACATTAGCTGTAAATGGAGCAAAAATTATGGCGTGTCTCTCATTGAGTTTAAATGGTAATTGTTTTGCAAATTGCTGTGGTATAAGAAGAATAAAACATTTTGGGACATGCTCTTATTGGGAAATAATAAACTTCAGTAAGTTAAATACAGTAAATACAGTAACTATTCTTCATCACAGCACCCCGTCACTGATTATTTTCCTATGAACATATTCATTCTTCTGCCATCCCAAATAACTAAGCAGCTAGCTAACTGCTAGAAAACTAACTTACATTTGATATAAGTAAACATGGGTGGATTTCAATATCTGAATCTCGATTTACATGATCATATTACGTAACAGCAGCCCAATCTGTCAAAATACACGATAACAAATAAAACTATTCATCCTTTGCTAAGAGCAGCTAGGTTAACTAGCTAGCTAAGCCAACAGTTTCTGTGACTAAAAGGTATCACAGCTTTCTGTAATATTGGACATAATTCCACATCCACTGTTCCACAGTGTTGTATGAAGTACTGAGAAAGTGCCTGTTGTAAAATAAATAAATAAATAAATAAATAAATAAATAAATGATGATAATAATAATAATAATAATAATAATAAGTATGAATCTTTAGCTGTGTTAACAAATTTCATCCAAAAATGGAATAACTGGAATCAGCTACTCAAGAAAATGTAATTAGTAAATAAATAAATTTTTAAAAAAAATTTTAAAAATCAGCAATTCAGCAAAAACTGAACATGGATATATATTTTTGTTCAATAAATAGTGGAAAGTACCATTATGCATTTATATCTCGTTAGTGTGATTCCACAGTAATGAATGTCTTCTATTTTTTCTGTCATTCTAATGAAAAAAACATCCACATCACATCCAGGACTTCAGACTAATTTAAACTGAATGACATTATAGAAGGAAAGCAATAAAAAGTCTTCCAAGAAAAACTGATGGAAATGAAGAGTAAAGTGGACAAATAATCACGGAAATCATGAACTTGTGTATGTTTTGTTGGTGTAATGTATCCAAGCTGTCTTCTGTGTTGTCATTGTGGTTTAGATCCCCTGACACACACACACACACACACACACACACACCATTCTGCCCACCCATGTCTGGAGTGTACATTGCTCGGGTTGAACTCTGTGGTAAAACAGGGTGGGGGAATTTTCAGTGACAAACAAGTCTGTATTTTGAATTTAACAAACACTCGCAGGTGGCTGAAAGGAAACTATTCCTCCATAAAATGGTTTCTATATGTAGATACTTCACTTGACTTGACTACTTATTACCCTGTTGACTGTGGATGCTTGTGGATGATCTGATATTAACAGATGAGTGAAGAACTGCATTTCATTAGCTCTGTACTTGTACTCTGCTTAATGATGTAACTCGAACACGGCCTGGGGCAGACATAGGCTGTCTGAAGGGCAGTGGCGAAAGCAAGAAAAATGGTACCTCCTACACAGACACCTGGTCGGGTGGGGGGGTGCACTTACTAGAGGGCACTTACCTTTTTTCCTCACTGTAAGGGCAACCTAGAGGGCACTAACTCATATTTTTTTTCCTCACTGTAAGGACAACCTAGAGGGCACTTCTCACCCTCTGAGCTTTCAGAGGAACGTCTTGCACATAGCGGCACCCTAAAGGGCACTTAATCACTTTTTAACTATTGTAGTGGCACCCTAGATGGCACTTTTACTGGTGGCCTGGACACAATACTGAAGATCAGTTAATAATACCAGTGGGCCTGTTCAGTGCGTCTGATGAATGAAATCAGACATGAGGCAATGGCTATAACATAATAAACAAGGGGCTCTATTTATGGGTCTAAATAAAGTGCAGATATGCAACAAGTCTAAGATCAGGTTCAGTTCTAGTTAAATTCAGGATAACACACAATAAATACACACAAGGTTCAGCAGAAGATGCACACACATTCTCACACTTATTTACACCTAGGGGCAATTTAGAGTATCTACCTACCAGAGTGTTCCTATATGTAAATGCTACTAAACCCTACTATACAGTAGGTGAAAAGCAGTACGCCAAAGGAGTAGTATGTCTGAATTCTCAGTATTCATAAAACAGTTGGCTAGAAATATCCGGATGGCCTACTGCTTCTGCTAAGATTCTGTGCATACTGAGCTATCCCACAAGGGAAGGGAACTGGTGAAGAGCTGTCAGAATCAAAATCGGCATGTCGGCTCTTTTGAAGTTGACAATGCCAACATGGTAGATGTAGTACAACCGGATTGCATTCATGCTTACCACTTATACTGATCAGTACATACTGTATCAACGGCCGAGCAGTATGTACTGAATCGAATGCGGTAGGTACTGTATCACAGTATGCGATTCCGGATGCAGCCACCCTCTTTCCCCATATTTGCATACTGAAACATGATTGGTTCTTATATTTTATGATGCAATTACACCTGCTTGTTCATGTTCATCACATAATCAATGCTAACTCTGAGGTTTTCAGCTTCATTTTGAAAGTAACAGAATGGTTGGAAGGACACTTTTCACAATTTGATTCCACTTTTGGATGGAATTGTTAACACAGCTAAAGGCTTGTACTTTTTTTTTTAAACAACAGACACTTTTATATAATACTGGAATATTGGATGTGGAATTATGTCCAATATTACAGAAAGATATGAAAAAAATAATAAACATTGGATCAAAGTTAAAAAAACAAAACAAAACAAAAAAAAAACAACCCAACAACAACATTTGTGCCAACTTTTTGGCAGTAATTTCTTTTCTCTACTGGAATAAAAAATGGTACAGCATATAATTTTTTTTTTTTTTTTTTTTTAGAAAAACAAAAAAAAATAATAAAATCAACCCTTAAACATATTGATGTAAAAAATGTTTTGCTTGATCCACGTTTTTTTCAGGACTGGTGGGCTAATAATAATAATAATAATAATAAGTGCTATAGGATAGTTTACTAGGAGCAACTTTTTAATTTTATTGCTATTTTACAGCCTTCCCTGCATTCTTTTCATTCTAACACTAACACTTCTAACACTTCATTTATGCCTCAGCCGAAGGCTAAGATCCTAACAGGAGGCAGTTCTTTCATCTGTTCAAAGCCACGCTTTCTCTCCATTCTCCATTAACGCGGGAAACTAATAGCTAAAGGCGCTGATTAAGGGTTGAAAGCGCGCCGGATCACAGCAGGCGGAAGTAATACGCGAAAGGTTAAAGGAAAGTCCGTGAAAGAAAAGCTCCTTTCCCAACATCATTAAAGCGGGCTGGATTGTGATTAGTCTCCACGCGGGATTTCCTACCGAATAAAACTAGCCTGGGATAACGTGCTGTCTCCCCCTGGAGGTCACTCACAAGTACTGCAGCTAAATGAACAGCGCGCTTAATTAGTCTCTAATCTAGTGTGGCTCTGTAGAGACCTGGTTTATCTGTTTGTAAGTGAAGTGAAGAGTATTAAGTGAAGTGAAGAGTATTAAACCTTATGTTCTGCTGAGATTTGCTTCACTTCCTCTTTGTTTGGGGTCACTGTCATCTCAATGATTAAAGTGTGAAAATGATCATTATAATTATGAAATAAACCTTTTTCTTCCTGCTTACATGTTCCTTTCCATTTATCCTGAGCTTACTGAACTGATAAAAGAATAGAAATAAGTGTATCATTAACTTTGAGTAGGAATGTGCTTTTCAGAAAAGCAACTAAATACAGAAATAACCATATCAGGTTCTTAATTTACACAAAATAATGGGAAAAAAGTATAGCTGAATATGTTCTATATATGTTATTGACTAAATATAAATATTACTTTTGTTTGGGGAAAAAAATTCACAGAAAAAAATTGTTTCCCAAAATTGTAACATTACTTATGTTTGGGGTCAATCTGACATATGACTGTCAGATATCATTGGGGTTTTTTTGTTCTGTTTTGTTTTGTTTTTAAAAAAAGAAAGAAAAATTAAGTAAATACAGGCAAACTGACTATGGGCAAATGTACAGTGTATACACATGGTCTGGGAAACAGGACAGCCAAATGTAGTCTCCACCCCTATGCCAGACAAGGTAGAAACTCAACATTTTCCCAGGGATTACAGGTGTATACCAAAGATTCTCGCAGATGCACCCTTCCCCCCTCTCTGGAAACACTGCTAAATGTAATTGTGTGTGTGTGTGTGTGTGTGAGAGAGAGAGAGAGAGAGAGGGAGAGAGAGAGAGAGAGAGAGAGCATGTATAGGTGTGTGTGTGAGAGAGAGAGGGAGAGAGAGAGAGAGAGAGAGAGAGAGAGAGCATGTATAGGTGTGTGTGTGTGTGTGTGTGTGTGTGTGTGTGTGCTTTTTTTTTTTTTACAAACTCAGTTTTATTAAATTGTCATATTCCAGGTGACAATTATAAGTATAATAACTTGATTGAGTTCCACATCACTGTAACATAATTTGAATATTGTGGAAAATTGTTTAAAAATTGTGTGCACTTCGATAACCTTAGCTATAGAGACTGTTAAATTAAATATATCATGGTGTATACATTGTAGATCCTATTGCAAATAAATAAATCAACAACAACAATATTATTATTATTATTATTAACAACAACAATAACAACAATACAATAATAATAATAATGATAATAATAATAATAAATAATAATAATAAAGAAATAAAAATGACTTAATTTTTCTATTCAGAGCAATGTCAAGAAAATGTTTTACTTACCCGAAAGCGAACCCTTTTAGGAGTCACAGTGTGGCCCTTGTGTTGCTGGTAGCCGTTGCAAATCACTGGGAGACTCATGTTGGGTGAGAATTAATGACATGAATAACAGTAATATCAGCTAAATGCTCCACAGAACCTCCTCAGTAGGACCCACTAACATCCTGATAAAAGTACAAAATCTTCATTACAACACCTCATATTGTCCTTCATCGTGGAAAGTCTGAAAGCACACTGAAAGTATTCCACAGGGTGCGTCTGTCAGTTTCTCCACTCACTCTTTTGTCAGTGTAGAGGAAAACCGACGTGGACTGAACAGTGATTCATTCAAATCTGGGAGGAAAAAATGAAAAAACAGACCCACCTTCTCCTTCCTCCCCTCCCTGACTCCAAATAAGGGAACTCACCATGGACTTCAAGAAGCCCTCTTATAAAAGTGTAGGCTAGAACTTGTATAAATTTAGAGAACATAAATTGTTGCGCAAGCTTCAAGTGCCCCTCTTGGTGATGCTGCGATATAAATAACCACAATGATTTCAAGACTTTGAAGAGATGATGTCTCTGAGGCCTCAAGTGATTTCAATTCCCTATGGCTTGTGGTTTTGTTGATTTCTTTTTCTCACTTACTGTATTCACGTCCACACACATTTCTCACAAGCTCATAAACATGCTCCACTTTGTTATCACTTCAGCTCCTCACTGTCTAGACATAATATGCTGGAGAATATTCTGGGAGCAGATATAAATCTGTTCTCTTGCTTGCCAAATGTCTGCTTGTGTAAAACTGCCTTGAATGATTTTGAGTCAAATTTTTAAAAAAAAATTCTATAACAACAACAAATAATTAACTGCTGGATTTAATTAGAGAAAAGCATGTGAATGTCTAATGAGCAGTCCTAAATAAACTATATACAGAACAAACAGATGGTGAGATGCTATGACGACATGTCATACAGCACTGTTGAATTCTCACTCGTGATTGGTTAGAAGGTGTAGATTACATTTCTATAACAGCAGCTCTGACAGCAGTTCAGCTGAAAGCTAAATCACAAGTTCATGTTAATGCATTTGTTCTACAGTGGTGCTTGAACGTTTGAAGTGCTTAAACCCTTTAGAAGTTTCTATATATCTGTATAAATATGACCTAATCATCAGATTTTCACACAAATCCTAAAAGTAGACAAAGAGAACCCAATTAAAGAAATGAGACCAAAAAAAAAAAAATACTTGCTCATTTATTTATTGAGGAAAATGATCCAATATTACACATCTGTAAGTGACAAAAGTATGTGAACCTCTAGGATTAGCAGTTAATTTGAAGGTGAAATTAGAGTCAGGTGTTTTCAATCAATGGGAGGACAATTAGGAGTGAGTGAATGCAGAGTTTTATTTAAAGAACAGGAATCTATCAAAGTCTGATCTTCACAACACATGTTTTTGGAAGTGTATCATGGCATGAACAAAGGAGGTTTCTGAGGATCTCAGAAAAATAGCTGTTGATGCTCATCAGGCTGCAAAAGGTTACAAAACCATCTCTAAAGAGTTTGGACTCCTCCAATCCACAGTCAGACAGATTGTGTACAAATGGAAGAAATCCAAGACCATTATTCCCCTCACCAGGTGTGGTCGACCAACAAAGATCACTAAAAGAGCAAGACGTGTAATAGTCTGTGAGGTCACAAAGGAACTCAGGGTAACTTCTAAGCAACTAAAGGCCTCTCTCACATTGGCTAATGTTAATGTTCATGAGTCCAGGGGAACACTGAACAACTATGGTATGCATGGAAGGTTTGCAAGGAGAAAGCCACTGCTCTCCAAAAAGAACATTGCTGCCCATCTGCAGTTTGCTGAAGATCACGTGGACAAGCCAGAAGGCTATTGAATTATAAAATACCAGCAAATTCTGAAGGAAAATGTCAGGACATCTGTCCATGAATTGAATCTCAAGAGAAAGTGGCTCATGCAGCAACACAATGACCCTAAGCATACAAGTCATTCTACCAAATTCTACCAGGAGCAGTGGTGGCTTGGTGTTGACTGATCGGGAGGTGGGGTTAAAGCCCCAGCACTGCCAAGCTGCCACTGTTGGGTCCCTGAGCAAGGCCCTTAACCTTCTCTGCTCAAGGGGCACTGTATCATGGCTGACCCTGCACTCTGACCCCAACTTCCTGACATGCTGGGGTATGCAAAGAAAAGAATTTCACTGTGCATATGTATATGTGATCAATAAAGACTTATCACTATCAAAGAATGGTGAAAGAAGAATAAAGTTAATGTTTTGTTAATGTTAATGGCCAAGTCAAAGTCCTGACCTTAATCTAATAGTTGTGGAAGGACCTGAAGCAAGTAGTTCAGTTGAGGAAACCCACCAACAGCCCAGTTGAAGATGTCCTGTACTGAGGAATGGGCTAAAATTCCTCCAAGCTGTATCTGATCAACACGTACACGTCATTGTTGCACAAGGGGGTCACACTAGATACTGAAAGCAAAGGTTCACATCACAGATATGTAATATTGGATCATTTTCCTCAATAAATAAATGACCAAGTATAATGTTTTTGTCTCATTTGTTTAATTGAGATTTTTTTTCTTTACTTTTAAGACTTTTGTGAAAATCTGATAATGGTTTAGGTTATATTTATGTGGATATATAGAAAATTCTACTTTCAAGCACCACTGTAAAATGTTATTCTATATTAACAGCTCATTCACAGGGACTTGTGTGATGGACTCTCCACATAATCAAAGGCGAATTTAAAAAACAAACAAAAAACTTTATTTAACAAATAAAAAAAATATCTACGATCATTGATATGGTGAAGTTTTCTCTAAGGAGATGTTTATTTAAACTTTATAGAAGGAGTCCCCAGTATCAGTGTTTTGTAATGTATTTTTTCACCACAGGGTTTGCAGTTTCCCGGTAACACAAGCTGTGTTTTACAGTATTACTCACTTTAATAGATTGAGAAAATGACTTTTTTTTAAGTTGTTATAATCTAAGTGCTGACAGGAAGTTGTTCTCTCACAGACATTCTACATTAAAACTAACTATAAATGGTAAACAATGCGTCATTCATGAATAAATAGTACATCATGATTGTTGGCAATTTGCTGTGGTATAAGTGGGGAAAAAACACTTCTGGATCTTCTGCTATTGAAAAATAATCCATTTTGGGATCATAGCACATCACACCACTGTGTTGCAGATTATTTTTCTTATAACAGCATGCCCCATCATGTTTTATTCTTACATATACAATAACAAGGACAATAAAGCTTAGGTTTGACATTTGCCATTAGACTTCAATTATACACAAGTTTTGAATAAACTGATTTTGGGGGCGATTAAAAGAAAAAGTAAGAAAAAAAACCCAACACTGGAGTATTTTGTCAATATAATTGTTTGTAAATATAGAATGTAGAAACAATATAGTAAAGAGGCTTTTCACTTGGGTCCTTTTACACACTTTAATCATTTCTTTAATAAGTTTACACTGGAATGTTACTCATCATTACCCTATTCATTATTTTACAGAGTTACAAAAAACAAACAAACAAAAAAAACCAACATTCGAATAGATTTTTTTTTTCCACTTCCCACCTGCAATATGATTAACAAAACAGACAAGACAATGAAACAAACTTGAATGTCTTTCTTTTTTTTCCTTGGAGCAATGGAAAGAGTCAAGACATGAATACAGAGAGCTTCAAGTGTCATTTCTGATGCAAAGACCTAGTGCTTAAAGGAACAGTTTAGTCAAAACTCATACACTCATCTCTGCTAACAGCACGTCAACCTGCGCTAGCAAACGCAGAGCTCATGACTGACTCAGCAAAGGTTGAAACAACTTAAGGTTGTTTTTTCTGTAATCCTTCTAGGACTTTTAATGCTAACCCTTCAAATCTAACATCACATTACAGCAGAATGAAACCGTCACCAAAACTACAGGCCCTCTTCTTTCTAAATTATAGGTAAACGTGGCCCCTGATGACTTCCAAACCCCGCAACTTATGTATTGCACTCTCTACAACAATGCCAGCTTAACCAGGAACTCACGTTTTCACATGTGTTGCCCAAAAGTCTGAACATCACTGCCTCATTGATAACGAAATATAAAAGCAGGCTTACTGAATTATTACAAACCCCGAAACGGATTTCAGTGCCATCCAACATGCCACTGGCTTACAGATTTGGGGGGGGGGGGGGGGGGGGGGGTAAGCAAAGGCGATAATGCAAATGAACCAGATACAAGTTTAGACTTGCACGGCAGGCCACTTCACAGCAGATGAGAGAGATTTTAAAAAGTCCAGCAGATAGAAAGATACATGGGGGAGGGGGGGCGATGTGAACATAAACAGACACGTAAAATGAGGTCCATTTCATAGTACATGGTCCTGCCAATGCAGGAAAGGAGTAGTTAGGACAACGGTGGCTCTTTCACTTGAAAACAGGAAAAGACAAACAGTGCAGGGATTTCAGACAGAGCAGAATCCCAGGACAAAAATGTAAGCAGATTTATGTAGAAAACATGATACTGGCTAATTTTCCCTTAATGCTAAATTAGATTAACCTTCAGTAAAGTTCCATAATCTCTACAACCGAGAAAAGACATGGTAGATTTGTATAAATTACTCTCCTGTTAGCTCCATATGGTCTCGAACTGACTGGTTTGGCGGAGTCATTCTTGTTCATGATCTCAAACCAATCCCTTCATAGAACTATTAACTTTTGTACAAAGATACAAATAAAGCAAACACTGTCAGCCATGAGGAAAATGGTTGTTTTTTTTGGAAAGGGGGAAAAGAAGAACAATTTTTTTTTCATGCTCTATCTTTCGCTTTCTAGTTCATACTGTGTTTATATTACTGTCAGTCTCATCAGTGGTCTGATATTCTCTGAAGCTGGTGTCGGAGTTTTTGTTGACGAGTTCCTTCCTTAGAGTATTTCATACTTGTCGACCACGAAAGATGTTTCTGTGGAGAACCGCACCGGACTGCTCCCGTCCACCTGAGACACTTTAGTGACCTACGAGAAGAGGGCAAAAGAAAAAAAAAAAAAAAAAAAAAAAAAAAAAAAAAAAAAGTGTGCTGCGTTAAAAATGATCTGGAAAATGATCCTGTTGTTCACCAAAACAGATCTTATATATATATATATATATATATATATATATAAACAGTGTGGTCAATAGACTAGGAACAAAACAGCATAATGGTCTACTAGAAAAAGAAATCTGGGTGTCTTTCTTCCATCCTTTGTCTGTACTGCTTATCCTACACAGGGTTGCAGGACGAGACTGGAGCCTATCCCAGGGAACTCGGGGCATGAGGCAACCCGTCACAGGGCACAATCATTCACACACCCACGCTATGGACAATTTAGAAATGCCGATCAGCCTACAACATGTTTTTGGATCGGGCGAGGAAACCGGAGCACCCGGAGGAAACCCCCGAAGCAGGAGGAGAACATGCAAACATCCGCGCGTACAGAGTGGAGGAGGGAATCAAACTCCCAACCCCGGAGGTGCGACGCAAACATGCTAACACTATGCCCCCTGGGCACCTTTCAATTTGTATAAAATTCATGGAAAAATAATCCCCCACAACTGAATGGTTAAGATCTCATGTTACAGGACAATATGCTTTCCCCCTCCCCCCCTTAGTGAAAATCTCAAAAAAAAATAATATTGTGGAAAAGCTTTTTTTCCCCCCCCGTAATTTAATTAAAAAAATTGGAACTTTCATATTTTCTAGATTCATTACACAAAGTGAAATATTTAAAGCCTTTTTTGTTATAATTTTGATGAAATTCAAAAACCAATATCTCAAACTATTAGAATAAAGAATTTATAATACAGAAATGTCGACCTTCTGGAAAGTATGTTAATTTATGCACTCAACTCAGTTGGGGCTTTAATCCTTTTGCATGAATTGCTGCATCAGTGTGGTGTTGCATGGAGGCAAGCAGCCTGTGGCACTGCTGATGTGTTCTGGAAGCCCAGGTTGTATCTGTATTATTGGTATTATTGGGTCTGTATTATTGGGTCTGGAGTCTCTCAGATTCTTTATGGTGTTCAGGTCAGGCAAGTTGGCTGGTTAATCAAGCACAGTAATACCATGGCCAGTAAACCAGTTACTAGTAGTTTTGGCACTGTGGGCAGGTGTCACGTCCTGCTGGAAAAGGAAATCAGCATCTCCATAAAGCTTATCAGCAGATGGAAGCATGAAGTGCTCTAAAATCTCCTGGTAGACGCTGCATTGACTCTCGACTTGAGAAAACACAGTGGACCAACACCAGCAAATGACATGGCAACCCAAATAATCACTGACTGTGGAAACTTCAAACTGGACTTCAAGTAACTTGGATTCTATTCCTCTCCACTCTTCCTCCAGACTCTGGGACCTTGATTTCCAAATGAAATGCAACATCTACTTTCAAATGAAAACTGATTGTGGTTGTGTGTACTGAACCTGTCTGAGAGATTAAAGACTCAGGAAACCTTTGCAGGTGTTTTGGGTTAATTAGCTGATTAGAGCTCTTCTCAGGTCGACATTTCTGTATTACAAATTATTTACTGTAATATTCTGAGATACTGGATTTTTGATTTCCATGAGCTGTAAGCTGTAATCAAGGTTAAAACAAAATAAAGGCTTGAAATATTTCAATTTATGTGTAATGAATCTAGAATATATGAAAGTTACACTTTTTAAATAAAATATGGGGGAAAAAAAATTAACTTTTCCACAATATTCAAATTTTTTGAGATGCACCTGTATTTCCTTTTTTTTTTTTTTTTTTTCCCTGTTCTCTTCTGACTGATTTGAGCTGGCGGGACTTTATTTGGTCGGAGTGATGTCAGGCTTACCGAAGAAACAGAACAGAATTAGCTGTCTGCTCATGTCTGCTTCCCCTTTTACACTATGCATACATTAAACTGGCCTTTTCTTGCGCAGTGGAGGAATTTCTTTAGCACTTTATTTATCTTGTGTGTAGTAATGGTGAGTAATTGTACCTCATGTTTTTTGTGGGTTTTTTTTTTTTGAAAGGGTGAAAGGAATGAGAATTAGTGTGCCTGCACTACACTTGAAATATTGAAATACACCTAGTCCTGTAAAAAGGTATGTGAGCTAATAAACACATTATTATTATTATTATTAATAATAATAATATTATTATTATTATTATTATTATTAATTACACAGACACAAAGACCCAACAAAGTTTGATTTGATGTTGGCAGCAAGTCTCATGACCTTAAATGATAATAAGCCGGTCGTTGCTACATCATAGTAAGCAGTTAAATGAGAGGAAAGTACAGCGCATTTTAATCTATTTTATTAAACTAGAATGCAATATGCTTTTGACCTGCTTATCAGAATAGCCAGATGGAAAGTGGGAAGTAGCAGTGCAGACAAAAATATATACAATACACACTGCGCAATGATTCACGTTAAAAAAACCCAACATTGTGGAAGCTCCGTAGCCCATCATCGTTACACACTTTTCTATAAGTAGCCCTGTTAGTAATTAAATTGCAGTTAGGGCTATATATTTCTTGCATCTCATCCACCCATTCATTCATCTTCAATAACTGCTTTATGCTGGTCTCGGTCACAGTGGATCCAGTGCCTCTCGTGGGAACACTGGCTGTGAGGGAGGAATACACCCAGGCACCACGCACACATGTATACGTGTACTCATTCTCACGCTCATTCGCACCTAGGTGTAATTTGGGAAACCAGAGGAAGTGAACAGGTGAAACTCTACACAGACAGTAATCTGAGCTAAGAGCCATTCTGTAGCTGAGGCAGCGACACTTCCTACTGCACCACTGTACGGTTATTTCTTGAATCTTCCATTTCTAATTGCTTACTTAATGACAGATCTATATCAGAGTTCATATCAGAGTTTTTAACATCTAAAATTGGGCTGCCAGGGTCAAACTACCAAACATAAGCCCACAGAAACACATTTACTAAATGTTTTGGCCAAATAATCTTGATCACTTAGAAGTACTGTAGTATGTAATATATGAACACTTTAAGCTATGGGTATAAGCAGATTAATTATATATTTGTAAAATGAACAAAAAAAGTGGTATTACGTGTAAGTAGCTAATTTCCAACAGGCATATACTACTGACATTTTCAGTCGCAACTGAGCACGTGTGCATCATGACTGCATTCTTTATACCCTATGTAGTGCGCATATACAGTGGAGGGGTTTCGAATCAAAAAGGTGCAGAATTAGGATGAGTTGATTTTTGGTTTTTCAACAGGCAGCTTGTGGAAATGTACAATTAAGGTACGTTAGTGAAAAAAAAAAAAAAAGGTTCTTTTGAAATTGATAACGCTTGTGAAATGACAGCTTCCCCCACTAAAAACAACAAACTGACTGTGAGCCATGCTTCTCATCATTTGTGTACCTGAATGTCACAGTAGTTCCCTTTAGAGACGAATGATACATTGACGGGAAAGAAGTCATTGGGCTGGCCGGCTATGCTGAACTCCAGACTGCCAGTCTTGTTCTTTACGTCCACCACGGGCAGACACCACTCCAGGACGTTCCGTCTGGTGTCGTGTCGATACTCTCCATCCAGGTCACCGATCACAGGTGCGCCCACGCCTGATCTGTATCATTCGCATACACATGTACAGGTAAATTATGACAGGTGACAGGACAGTTAATAATCCAGGAGTTCATCCGTTTTGGTGTACTCATTTAAGATAAAAATGTCCCACATCAGAAATAGAACACTACACAAATGTAGTATGTATTGAATTATTAGACAGGCTTACGGTATGGGAATTGAGATGACGACGTCGTTAAGCTCCAGCGATTCCTCCTGCAGTTCGTACTCAATGTTAACATCGCAGCTAGATCCACTTTCTGAGGGCCAGCAGTTTACTGCAAACAGAGAAGGAGGAGAAAGAAAAATGAACCTACTCTGCAGTATAACAGCATGAACATGGACATTGTTCTGGTGAAACAGTAATTGAGCCAAACATAAAGAAAGCGCTGGAGCACTGACTTGTTAGCGGTATAAGGGACTCGTCTGTGGTCTGGAGTCTCCACTTCAGCACTCCCACATCATTGTTCAGGGGGAACGACTTCTCTGGGTTCTTCAGGCCGATTATTGACTCTGCTGTGAACAGCTTCTTATCCACGTTGGGGTGGGTCTATGGGAGTGGATAACACTTTAACCCATGCGATTTCAGTGACTTTACCAATGAATAATGCATATCAGAGTAAGATTCTTAATCTACACGTTACATGTGAATGTAATGTTGAAATAATCCTGGTGACAGAACTTTTAATAAACACAGATGTTTAAGAGGCCTACCTGTAACTGGACCCCTTGCTTATCGTTGTTGTTGATAAGCAATCTGATTCGCCCGTTCTTCTCGTCTGAGACCCGAAGTGTGATCATGCCCAGTATCTCCATATTCTGCAGCCCTCCATCACGGCCGCACGTGAGCGTGATCTTTTCCTCTATCCGCAGGTGCACACTGCAACCAGCAGAGGGCACAAGAATGACAGACACTATTATTTCACATTTTCAAATTTGGACATTGTTACTACAAATGCATAAAACTATGGGCTTTCTTGAACCGAAATGGGTGCCTAAGTAAAGTTACAGCAATTTAAAGTCACCTAATATACTCATGGAAAGACATTACTGCCAAATTTTAAAGAGTTATACATTTACAATGGGAAATGTGAATTCAGTTTTTTTGATCATTAGCAACAACGTTCACATCAGTCTCTGTCTCAGATCAACTGAGGTAAAGGTTTTCCAAAATCTGTGGCATTTAAAAAGTCTCATCATCGCATCTTAAACCGAAGTCATTATATTACGCTCTCCCACCGTTTCCTAGGTCCTTGAGACCCAGTTATGTCCTCTTTCTTCTAATAAACAAACATGTAAAAAAAAATCTTGGTGTTTTTTTTTTTTTTTTTGACTCCAATTTACAGTTTGATAAATAAAATTAATGCTGTTGTTAAGCGAAGCCTTTTTCACTTAAGGTCTATTACAAAGTTTAAACAGTTTCTATGTACAAGAGACCTGGAAACTGTGATCCATGCTCTTATTACATCACAGTTTGACTACTGTAATTCTCTGTATGTTGGCCTTCCACAATCTGCCCCGTATCACGCAAAATGCAGCAGCTAGACTTTTAACAGGGACTAAAAAGAGGGATCATATTTCTCCTGTTTTGGCATCTCTTTACTGGCTTCCTGTAAAGTTCAGAACTGATTTTAAAATGATTATTTATGTATCTAAAGCTCTTTCTGGTCTTGCTCCACAGTACATTACTGACCTTCTTCACCCTTACTTTCCTACCAGAACATCTAAGGTCTTGTAATCAACAACTTCTATCTATATCGTGTTCATACGATACCCCGTTATCGTACGAACACAAAGGATGATCAAGCTTTTTCAGTGGTTGTTCCCAAACTCTGGAACAGTCTCCCCCTTCACGTGAGGTTTGTTCCACCTTTAGCTATCTTTAAATCTCCTCTTAAAACTTATATTTATTCTTTGTTTGATGACGTTATTTAATACTTAATTTAAATGTTATATGATGTTTTGGATCAACTACTGTTGTGTTTAATGCTTTATAAATAAAATTTGACTTGGCTTCACTCAGCTGTTTGCTCTTGCAGGTCGGTGGGGAAGTAATCACTTCTTAATTCAGTAGTTTTTAATATTAGTCCTTTTAAATATTTTTTAAAAGGTAGACCTCTGTTGTCTGTATAGAGTATGTAAGCACTCTTCTCTGTTATGAAGAAGCATCGCAGACATTCTGACATCAGATCAACTGCATAGGCTTTTCACTTCCTTTTCAGTTTTCGCTGAGAAAACGGTTAGAAAAGTGCACAGCTTAAACAAAAAAAAAAAAAAAAAAAAAAAAAAAAAAAAAAAAAAAAAAAGGTCTCAGACATCTTTACGCAGAGTGACTGCATTAACAGAGGTGATTGTTAAACTGGTTTTGCAGGCAGAGCCAAGGCAAAGTTAAAAAGTAACCTAATTACAAACATGTTAACATAAAGTACAGATGGCAAAGTATATTACTTTTATGTCAAAGACTGAGACTTTTATAATGGCAATAAAAGTTCCTTACAGAGCCTACAAAACCATTACGCATCGGGGTCTTTATTTATTGCTTCATCACAAATATTTCAGAGATGAATCAATTAACCAATTAACACAAGAGCATATTTTTAAGGGTTAATGAGACAACTATGATTTAACATTACTATCTTGAGCAGATCAGTTAGTAGTCAGTTAATAGAAAAAGCATTTTCTACTTGGTCCATCTTGTTTTCAAACGCTATAAGCACATGCAACAGCACTACAAACCAACAGGTTATTCCATTTAATGGATAATTACTCCTCCCAGAGGAAGCTGTAGGAACTACTTTCAAACAACCCTTAGACGTTTAAACAGGTCAAGCGGCTCTAAGCAAGCTCTCTTGTTGTATTAAACAGTGCAGAGCTAAATCTGCAGCCAGGGCTTACCTTTCTGTGTTAGCAGGAGCAGGTAGAGATTTAGAGACCTCGGAGGGTTTCTTGCCAGTGCCAGACAGGATAACGTTCTCACCCTCCGACTTCAGTTTATCCACAAAGTCGTCCACCTCTTTGCCCCTGGCTCCCAGTTTGAGGGCTCTGCTGGGACCGCTAGGCCTGAAGAAGAATACCAGCAGAGAAAGATTAAGCTCCACAGTAAAGCTTCAAGTGTCTGAAAGCTTCCACAGCCTGGGAAAAAAGCATATAGGACATAAATGTTTTCAGAGCTGTAAAACAACACCTGAAGCTTTACCCAAAGGTGTGTTACACTGGAATGTCAGGTCAAGGCTGTTGCTTTCCAACCGTAATATTAAAATGCTCCGACAGGCGTGTGCTATCTTTAATGCATTATTATCCATAATGCTGCATCTTTATTAGTTGGTAGTAAGGAGTGTTTGTTGTGATGTCTGAAGAGGAAGTCATTACATAATGTCTTGTCCAACAAGTTATATGGGGTTTTCATTCAATATAGACAACCGAGGGATTTCTAAATTGTGTACAGTACATGTTTCATGTCATGAACTGGATCTGCTTTCATTTTGACCAGCTGTTCAATCAACACCACATTATGAGGCATGTGGCTTCATCCAAACACATCCACATCTACTCTGCACAGTTTCTTTTAATAATCCAAGGTCATTGTTTTTACTTGTCTGCATGTAACATGTAACTCCATACATATTCAATAACATGAAACACTTTCTATTTGTTATGAACTTAATTTTAAACTCATAATCTACAACATGGTGATTGTGCAGGTCGTAGCTGCCAAGTGAAGTGTGCAGTAATGATACTTATTACCCCAACGTGGGCAACCAGACTAAACACAAACATGCTGTTTGTTCATCATCACACACTTTCATGTCACAGTCAGGTGTAAACTGCACTGTATTAACAACTGGTCCGCTAGTGCTTATGGAACAAACCTGAGACAGAGGTTGTATGGACTGGATGGAAGACTGTTTGCACCTCTCACACACACACACACACACACACACACACACACACTCCATTTGGAATTCTAGGAAACACTTTACATCTAGAAAACATAAGTGAGTGTGAGTATACGTTGTAAAATAATAACTCCAAAAGTAGCTGATCAACCGGGACATGTTGGTAGTCTTACGTTTTCTTCTTGAAGGCTAATGTAATTATCAAGTACAGGAGGCAGAGAGCTACCAGTTTAGCAGTACGCACATCTAAATCATCACACGCTCACCTGGCACAGTATTAATATTTGCACATAAACAGAAAACTGCAGAACAATAAGGTTAAAAAAAACAAATTTACAAGTGAGAAATAAAATCCTCCAAATCCCTTCAAGGTCAAAACTATTTGACCTTAATGATTCCACTTTCAAGATAACTGCCGCTGCTCCTAACTATTAGTACGACCAGCATGCAACATCCTTTTCTCCATTTTAGAGAACTAGTGTGTTTTTCAGAGAGCCAGTCTATTTGAAATCACTTAATTTACGCAGGTTTAGACAGTCATTAAGTCCCTGTGAAGTGCCTTGAAACGTGCAGCGATATTCGGTGTGTTGACGTTATTTCCACTGAAACACGAAGTCAGGGTGGGACATATCGAACGGCACCGCCCCTTTCTAAATAGCCAATATTTTTTAGCTTACCTCACAGCCCGGGCTAAGCCATACTTGACAGTGCCATGGAAAAATGCCTGGAACAAAGCTGTGAGCTGGCACAAATACCTTCTGTTTCCAAGTGAATGAATTCAAGCCGTTTACACATTTACTAGCCATGCTTGCTGATATGATTTCTCTCGCTCAACGACAGCAAGCTCGTCAAGGTGGTTTTAGGTCCATACAACCTCTGTCTCGTCGGTTGGGGGGTGGCACTTCAGATTCTAGAGAGCATTTGATTGGACAGAAAATCTGATAATAAGCTGAAGTGCAGAATGATGTCATCAAAAGTGCTGATCCTTACTGGTGGTAGAGCGAGACTGTACATTTTGAACGGATATATCTTCTAAATGCGAATTTAGATAACCTCAAGGCTGACATATTCATACTGAAAGCTACAAAACTTTTATGCTTTAGATTCATTTTTATTATTATTTCTTATCACGTTGTACCTTGATCTTACATTTCATCACTTTGATCAAAGTAAAATCTCATATTCATCTCCTAGATCAGGCAAATCCACACTGGCTTCTCATTCCTTGCACCTTACATACAATTTAACTTACAGGAGATGAATTCTCCACCTAGGACCCTCACAAACAGAGTAAAAATGGCATTCATGATTCAGCCCCAGACACGCATGACTGCTTCTGTGTGCATGGTACTACACTCACACTATTCAGAATTTCGCTCAGTTGGCAGTATTTAGGAGCATGTGAAAGTTAATTCCTGTTTCTTTCCACTAAAACATTGAAGCATTGTCATCTTTGTCCGCTGTGTTTGAAACAAACTTATGATCATGCTGAGAGAAACATGACCGCACCAAATGCATTCTAGCAACAAATTAGGCATGTATTGTTTCGTTTCAAAATTATTTGTTTCATGTGATGTCACTTCTCATGGCAATCCATTTCCCCAACCAACATCCTCCAGAAAAAGTCCTCTTATTTTCACAGATGATAAAGCGAAACGTGCACTCAGCGAGGATATGGATAGTCTTTGGTCTGCATTCTTTTTGCTGAGCCGTGGGTGTTACCTGGTGGGTGTTACCTGGTGGGTGTTACCTGGTGGGTGTTACCTGGTGGGTGTTACCTGGTGGGTGTTGGAGCGGGTTTGGGTTTCTCCGGCTCGACCAGCGTGTCTGTGATAATGGCTGTGCTGCTGCTGCTACTGCCGCTGCCGAAGCCACCAAAACCTGGAGATTTCTTCCCGCGTTCAGCGTCCCGTCGAGCCTGCTGCAGCTCCTTTGCTTTTCGCCTCATTTCAGCCTTTGCCTCCCGCTCCTGGGTCTGAAAACATGAAAGAGAGAAGGAAAGCGGACGTTCAAATTAAGCAGTGTGTGTAGTACTTTTCAAAACTGTGAATAAAATATAGTCAAGTGACAATTTTTAGCTTTTCATTATATAACAGTTATATAAGAGTTGAGATCTGGGATGGGAAGAAGGAAGCGTTCTCAATCTGCAGCACAAGTCACACTTCATGAAGTGCTAATTAAACCGATGGCGCAGGGCAAATCAGCCAGCAACAGCACCGATTTGGATTCTCGAATTTGACTGACAGCTCGTATGCAGAAACAACAGCCGGAATACTGCTGCATATATACTACAGTGTTGCTTCCCCACCCCTCCTCCTCCTCCTCCTCTCTTTCTCTCTCGTTCATCTCTGTCTGTCTGTGTCTCTCACCTCTCGAACAGCGCGGAACACCTTCTCCTCGTGCGAGTCCATCTCAGTAAAGGTCCTGATCTGTGCCAGATTGACATTCTCTCTGTAACCAAGGGCGACGATCTCGTCGAAGGCGAAGATGAGGTCGAAGCAGTGCTCCGAGATCTCGCTTTCCTCCAGCACGCGGCAGTACTCTGGAATCTGCACAGCCATGACACTCAGTTTCAGTGAACATAAACTACCATTTAACAGTGTGTGAAAATATGATCCAGACGTGGTGGCTCAAATATGCAGTTTGTAATGTTTAAAAGTGGTTCTAGATCCATAACCATGACATAATTTTTTTTAAAAAAAGGAAAAAAAAAAAAAAAGAAAAAAAAAAAAAGAAAAGAAAAACACACCTCTAGGCCAAAAAAAAAAATGGGCCAAGCCCAAAATGGCAAAATATTAAGCTTTTAATGGTCTTAACAAGTCATTGGTCAGGAAATGAATAAGAATTAAACAAATTGATAAAGGAAATTAGTATGGTATAGTTTTTCCCTTTGATTACTTTAAATGTTTAAGCTGCAGACAGCATTTTATTTATATTATTTTTTTACTTGTGTTAGTTTTTACATGACTTTTACATCAAACATTTGAATCATTATCATGATTTTACCTATGCCTACAAGAAGACTACACGTGAATTTCCCCCAAACGGTTCAGTGCGGTAAAAGTAAACAAGCGAATTGTGCCACAGGCTCAGGAGTGCATTTATTTAATTCTTGCTAAATTTTCTGACCAATGATTTGTTGTTAAGATCGTTAAAAGCTTAATATATTTTGCCATTTTTTATAAAAAAAAATAATTTGCAATATTGACATGCAGTGGATCTGGCAGAGTTCTTCACTTTTTTTCTCTCCATTCTCCTGACACCACAAAGTATATATAGTTTTAACAGAAAGGCTTAAGAAGAAGGCGAAGGCTTATTCAGCAGTCCTTCCAGGATTCTGCAATCGCATAAATTAACGCAAAATCAAGCAAACACCGCAATATTCCGAGGAGCCTGCAATTTTTCAAAATTACCGCTGATTGTCCACAGATTTGGGCCAAGTCATGTGACGTCATAACAACGCACATTCAGCCGAAGCCCTCTTCGATTCACGTGCGTCAAACATCAGTACAGCTAAAAGGTCTCATTTACCAACAAACACCACTGCAAAAGACTGTGCAAAACAATTTCATGAGATTGTGATTTCGCCAATTCAAATAGTTTACTGAAAAAAAAAAAAAAAAAAAAAAAAAAGCACAAAAATTGCCCTGCAAATTTGGAAAGAAAAAAGAAAGAAAAAAAGAAGAAGAAGAAGAAAAAAAAAAAAGCCACAGTAACATCCAACATACCACACGTGAGAAAAGGCGGAGGGTCTCCAGGTCCTCCAGGATGTTGCTATTCTTGGTGGTGACCAGCACCATATACAGCTTCTCCAGAGGCTGGTAGACATAGCGCACGCTCTCCGTCTCCACAAACGTGTGCTGCTTGCCTGTGTTCATCAGCTTGGGGAAGGCGGCCAGCAGGCCCTCCACGCGCGTTCGTGTCATCTCAACAAACTGCCGTGACACCAGAGCTTTTCCAGACTTGGTGCACACTGCTGCGGCCAACAGCACCTGCAAATGTAAATCAGATGCGTACAATCACTGCTGCTGACCTCATCGTGTATATGAGCAATCTTTTGCTTGTTTCCTGCGATTTGGAAATGCGCAAAAAATAAAAATTCTTTTAAATCGCACATTCTGTGAGTATCTTGAGCTCAGCTGAGAGTGGTGTTTTGATTAAAGACATTTGAGCTAGGCAGACAATCATTTAATTCTATACTTAACAAACAAGCACACATCACATATTGGAGTAAGAACACAGGTGTAAACGCTGTGCTGTGTTGCTGTGAAAAGGATTAAGGAAAGACATCCCATCTAGTCTACTTTTACAGCTAAGGGTAAATAATTTAGTGCATACAAACTGAAGTGCTATTAAGACAAACTTATTGGCAAAATTCGTCACAGTTGACTTAACAGCCCAAAGTAAAGGCACAAATCCACACCTTCCTCAAACAGACATGAAGCCTGCTACTGCGGTTTTCAAGCTGGCTGCGAAATCTCTAGCTTTGTTTGTATGTCGTTTAAAACATAAAGATAAAAAGCGTACAAAGCAGCAGAACACACACAGCTATACACAGCGAGTTCTATTGCGCTGCTGGGGGAGAAATACAACGTCCTTGAGATTCATCAGTGACTACGTTTACATGGACAGCAGTAATGTAATTACTCACCTTATTCTGAATAAGACAATATCCTGATTAAGGTGTTTACATGAGTTTCTTTTAAGATATTCCTTTCATGTTCCCATTTTACGTTATAGAACATAGATTGATTAACGGCACACGTCTTTACGTCCTCGTGCCACGCCGTCCCCTCCAGAATTTCAAGTATCAACATACAGTTGGTCTTCGTTATGGTACCGTATACAGTTTTGGGTGTTACATTTTAAATTTTACAAAAGCTTCAAGTGCAGTTAATTATTTGTCCTTATTTTTCATGACTGCTTGAAGCCACGGGCTGCATCCGAAACCACGTACTTACCTACTATATAGTAGCCAAGATACATGTATTTCATCTACTATATAGTAGGTAAGTACGGGTTTGGGATGCAGCCGTGCCCTCGTTTGTCCTGTTGCAAAATGCACTGAAAACTCCCACACGACGTTAATAATGTGATTATTATCAATAATTTGATTAAGGTGTGTACATATGTGTGTGTACATATCTATAATGCACTTCCATAATGCGACTAAAATAGGAATACTCCACATGTCTTAATTCGATTTGTGTTTACTTCGAGTATGACTTTAGCCGGATTAAGGTCATCAATAATCGCTGTTTACATGGTAGTTTCTTAATCAGAGTATTGTCTTAATCGGATTAACATAGGATTATTATTGTCCATGTAAACTAGTGATGGGAAGTTCGGATCATTTTACAGACTTGGATCTTTGAATCTTGTTCAGCCAAATGAACAAATTTTTTTTCGAGTCATTTCATTCATTTCAGCAGAATATAATTAAAATGTTACATGTTAAATTCCCCAACATACCTAGTACTTACGCAAACCTATAGGCTAATGTAACCAAGTCCAAATTATGAGAAACAGAAATGATTAGTTAATTGCTTAGCATTAGGTCTTCAGGCTATGCAGTCTGTTAGTTCACCTCACCTCCCGATCCGAGTCCTTCTTTCTTGTGTCACCTTTGCCAAATCTGTTCCCTGGAAACAGAAATGATTAGTTCATCTCTCAAGTCTTCGAGTTCGAGTCGTTCATTCTTTCGGTGACCGCCCCATTGGCTGAATGCATTGGGGCGGTCACGTGATGAACGAACGACTCGAACACGTAGATTCGAGAAATTAACTCATCATTTCTGTTTCCAGTACAGAACCTCTGGGGATGTTGCAGTGCATGCGCGGTCAATGAACGAATGACTCAGAGACAACTCGTTTTTCATATTAAAGTCATATTGAGTCATATTAAAGATTGGGTCAAAATGAACAAATCATTCATGAATGACATCACTACTGTAAGCTTACTGAGAGTGTGTGTAGTTTTGTGTGCTGAACTGAACTGTTGAAGCCATTGATATAGTTGATATTGATGGAAAGCATGGGCTTTATATTCACAGTTGGTTTATTAATGTGGTGTCATGTGATACAGCAGCTTTAAAAAAACAGTTTTTAGAGAAAAAGCAATGCTTGAGGTCTTTATAAAGACTTTCACTGACAGGAAGGAGATTTGATACTTGGACTTATGTCTACAATCTGGACGCTATCTGGTTTGGGGCGTAATCAGTTCAATTAATGACGTCATGCGACACTTTTTGCATAACTGTCCCGTTAATATGACGTCATGCGATTAGGCAGGTAGGTTTTATCTGAGGTCTGCAATGACAGCACTGTCCATAATTATTCATGTTTCTCAGAGCTACTCCTGTAAGCTGCATGGTCAACACATACTGGAATAACAAATGAATGACCAGCACGATAAATGTCACTCCGTTAAATGTAAATAAAATCACTACTCTGCGACTAGCAAGCCTACTCACTAACCCCAATGCTAACAGGTTAAAAGCTTTGGCCTTCCGTCCACTAACGTTATGTTATGCTAGTTATGGACTCGACACTGATGCTAACTTAGCGAACTGGCTACACTGACCTCCACAACTCACCATGAGCACTTGTATCAAATGAAAGCCCAAATAATTACGTTTGGAAATTCAATTTAATCCAATTCTCTTAACATTCCGCAAAAAACTAAACAAAACAAAAACCCAGCTGGCTGGCCATTTCAGCTGCTAAATTAGCCAGCTAGCTTCAGGTACATCGATATCGCGTATTGCTGAGTCGCAAGAACACGCCTGTCAATGAAACCTTTAGGTCGTAGTTAGTCAACAAATGAAAACCTACTCACCATGTTTAGTGTCTGTAATCTTCAACGCCGTTACGCTTTCAGCAGCAGTCGTCCTGTGTAGTTAAAATACGCGTCGTGACAAATAAAACAGGTATTTGTGTGCAGCAGTTAGCCTGTCTGCGGCTCAATATGGCAGAACCGCCGCTAAGCCACGTCTCCAACCGGAAGTAGCCGATCAGCGAGGTAGAAGGACTCGGGCTACATTCCAAATGGCGAGTGCATATAGTGCACTATATAGGGTGCACATGGCGTTATTTCATACACCATGTAGTGAATTTATATATAAACGAAGGTGACATTTGGGATTTGACCAATGTTGAGTATGTGGAAGATTCAGCATCAGCAGCTAGTCAGTCGTTCAGTTACAAGTCAAGCAGTTACACACCCGAAGAGGTTGGGCCAGGAAAGATTATGGAAATACAACTTGTGTAATTACAATTTACTGAACATACAACTCACGTTCAGGAATTACTCCTTTGCTTGACCAAAACCTGCATTTCAGTTTTATTTTCTTTTTGAACATATGACCTGTATGGATATTAATGTAAAAGGTTGTATGTACTGACGTTAAATTATAAATCATATCATTTCTACCCAAAAGTACTAGAACTGCTTTTATTTAAAAAAATAATAATAAAATAAATAAAATAAAAACACTGTACATGACCCATGTATGAGGAATAATTTAATTTTTTCTCTCCCTCATGGTCTATTATTTAATTATCCATTTACTATTTATCTATAGACAAATTGTTACTATGTAAATTCTGTTATTTGAACCACATTTGTAAATGACATCTGTCATTAAATGTGTGTGATGCCGTTCGATTCCGATATCAACTGAAATATACATGCACATATAAGATCTAAATGTGAGCTGTAATAAATATATTTATAACGAATATGACTTATTAAATGCGCAGTCCTATGCGCAAGCCAGCGCTGACATGACGCTCATGAACACCACCGTACACACTACACCGTATTAGTCGGAAGCTCGTTAACAGCGAGGTCACGAGGATATAATCTTGATAGAAAGTCAGTTAAATATGCAAAAACAGCTGCTTTTTTCACTTCATTGACTAGAAATTCTTGCATGAAAAAGCAACTTTTATCGTCGTTGGGCGTTTTGTTCGGCAAGGAATATGTCTCAAAAAGCTAGAACTACTGAAGTAAGTTTTTTGACTTGTATGGTTAAGCGCCAGGTGTCTATGGACAGCGTTGATTGGTTGTCCTAAATGTCCGAGCTGAACTTTCGAGGCGTGCTATTGGTTAGTTACTGACTTACCGTCATTTATAGGAGGAGAGAGAGCAGAGGGCGGGACTAAAGAAACTAAAATGTGGTCAAATAAAGCTTAAAGTTTGCGTATTTAAATTTGATATTTAGAATTAGTTTTTGCTCTGAACACTTCAGGTGTCTAATATGTGAAATGAATCAGTATAATTGTGAGTTTTTATTTGCGTGGCTGGAGCCGATGGGTCATAAATGCTGTCTTTTAACCTTGGCATGTGGATTAACTCAGTGAAATGAATGTTCTGGTGTGGTTGGAGTCTAGGACATGGCTGTATATCATTATGTCTGCATTAACTGTGCTGCCTGTTTGGCCATGCCCCGGACAAATAAACATGATAAATAAACACAAACATGATATTTCTTCAAAGTGTATTAACAGGTCCATTACTTAGCCAACTTGTCTCTGATTAATGACCAGAATTTTCACAACTGACTAGTAAATTTCACAACTAGTAGTCAAATATGGGAACTGCAACAAGCACAATGGAACTTTTCCACCACACAGTATGACTCGACTCGACTCAACTCTTTGGGGGGTTTCCACTGTGGATAGTACCTGGTACCTGGTACTTTTTTTAGTACCGCCTCAGTCGAGGTTCTAATTGAGCCGAGTCCATAGTAAATGTGAGCCACGTGCTGAGGGAGTGGGGAATGGTTCTGTATTGTGCTTGAATAAATGTGTGCCATTTAATTCATACTTTGCATATGGTAATATTCTATTAATTGAAAATCAGGTATCATTTATCTCATTACAGATAAAATTACAACAAAGGTTTCTGCCTTAGATTTTTACATCTCGCTTGTTATCGATTTCCAAACAGCCGTTTATCGAAGTCATTCCTGTTGCGGCTGAATCTAAATAACTTGGTCATATCGAGCACTATGTAGGGTCTAGAACACAGTTATTTTACATCCTTAATAGGGTCTGTGTTCAATGAACAGGAAAGGTGTTTGGAATACGGCCTGACCGTGTATTGTATAGGGCTTCGATAATACAACATTATTCCCGCGCGAAGGCGAGTGGAAGATGGTACCCATGTAGATGCGGCACTAAACTGCAGTGGAAAAGCAAAGCAATCTCAGAATAGTAAAGCGAGCCGAGTCGAGCCATACCGTGCAGTGGAAAATTGGTTTAGAGGCCCATTGGGACAGGAATCATGCTGCCCCATGCTCACATTTTGAGTGTAGGAGGAGCAGCGTACAGGACAGCTAATGATAGGGATTTTCACTCCAAGTTGGATTAGATTAAAAGCTCTCCATGGCTGCCAAGATCTTGTTTTATAGCAATTAATTGGAATTAAATATGTACATTTTATGCAAACAAAGGTGTGTAAGTGCAGACAGCGTGTCTGTGATTTTATAGAATAAATTCTATTGTAAAATATATTGCAAAGATGGGAAATGGATTAAACAGTTAGTATGGGATTTTGCTGAGTTTTTTTTGTGATTGTTGCAGCCAAAAATGCTTGTTTGCTACAGGTTTTTTTCCCCAAAAAATTTTGCGATGCAATTTGCGGAGTTTTTTTGTGCTTTTTTGTGGAAGACTGTTGAATTGGCAAAGTCACAACTGCATGAAATTGTTTTGCTCGGTCTTTCGCAGTGATGTTTGTTGGTAAATGAGACGTTTTAGCTGTACTCATGTTTGACGTGCATGAATCGAAGAGGGCTTTGACCGAACGCGCGTTGTGATGATGTCACATGATGCGTCTCGGCCCAAATCTGCATCAGTTTTGAAAAATGGCAAGCTCCTCCGAATAGTGTGGCGTTTGCTTGATTTTGCGTTAATCTCTGCGATCGCACAATTCTGGAGGGAATGATGAATGTATGATAGCTGTATATCAGAAATGTGTATGCACCATGGTGACCTTGTTTCCCACGCAAAAGAAGAGAGAGAAAAAAAGAAAGAAAAAAATCTCCCTTTAACAAAGCCCAGTTTTTTTAAGGCTAGTTTCAGTTTTTTTTTTTTGGTTTTTTTTTTGGGTCAGGTCAGTTTTCAGGACTGATATCCAATTTACAGACAGATCAAACAATCAAATTATTTTAGGATGTTGGTGTAACTTCAAAATTTGACCATATTATCAGCATTTATTATCAGGAGGCATTATTTGCTGCATGTGTTGTGCACTTGTATATGGGGTGGAGAGCAATTTGGGATTCAGCCATCTGCTAAGATGTCAGTTAAGATGACTTAATAGCAGTGAACAGAAGCAGTGTTGTGGAAGAAGGAGATACGTGCGTGTGTATCTGACACCACACACACTGACACACCATCTAACAATGAGTTAGTTAGTTGTTAGTTTATCAGCATTGTACAGAAGACCCAGGGCGTTGGGAGGGTGGATTAAGACCTTATAGGAAGGGACAGCTTTCTTTTCCGAGCCACCACCCCAGAGTTCATTCATTAGCAGCATCTGGAGACAAGGGCACGCCATCTTAAATAGTCTACGTATTTAATCTAGCTAAAGGCTTAAGTGATAAGATGGAAGGGCCGTTTAAGTGTATAAGAGTGAGTTGAATTGATAGACGTTTTTTTTTTAGTATCACTGTAAGGCTGTATGAGATTTATAAAATGACTTCTGCTTTTCAGGAAGAAAATGGAAAAGTCACTCGGATTATTCGCATCGGAACCAGGAAAAGCCAGGTCAGAACATGACATGATGCCTTTTTTGTGTGTGTCATTTGATTAACGCCTTCATGACCTCATATTTGTGAAGCTGTTGATTTTACTCCAGCTCAACTATGCTGATTTGAACTAATCTGTACGCAACAAAAATCCAGATTTTCAGCTCAAAAAAATTTCCGCTTTGAACTTTGCAAAGCTAATTCCTCAGTGGCCTGATTTCACTCCTCTGTCTCAAATGCTTGATTTAGGTCTCTCATGAAGTGAGAGGAATGAGTTTATAATTTTTGATATTTTGCTCATTCGAGAGGCAATTGCAGGCAATCACAAAACTTTTTATATAATTGAATTGCCATGAAAGAGTAGTGAATTAGTGCAGGGTGAACGGAGGAGAGAGAGTGGGTGTGGCAAACAACGTGCTGGGATCAGATAAGTCCGAGTCCTCCTGTGTCTCCACAGAGATTACTGAGAGTCTTAACAATACCTCATTTATGTGTTTAAATAAAATTATAAGCTTCAGCTCGTGAAAGAGCTCGTGTACCTGTATCGTGCAGGTGTTGCTGAGTGTATATTGTGTGTGTGAAGTTGTGCTGTTGTGTTCTTTTTCAGCTCGCTCGGATTCAGACAGACAGCGTGGCCGAGCAGCTGAAAGAGCTCTATCCAGACTTGCAGCTAGAGATAGGTATACAGCTTTCTTTCTTTCTTTCTTTCTTTCTTTCTTTCTTTCTTTCTCACTCGACTTCTTGCTTTCTCTTCTTTCTTTCTTGCTTGCTAATCTATTTATTTCTTGCTTGCTCAGCTTCTTGCTTTCTTTATAGCGTTCTATATTTCTTGATCAAACCTTTCTTTCTTTCTTGCTTGTTAATCTTTCTTTCTTTCTTTCTTTCTCTCATTCTTGTTCAAGTTCTTCCTTTCTCTTCTTTCTTGCTTTCTTTCTTTCTTTGTTTCATTCCTGGTTACTTTTTTTTTATTGCTTTTCTTTCTTTATCTATTGATTTTTTGCTTGCTTTTTTTTATTGCTTTTCTTTATTTCTTTCTTTCTTGCTTTCTTAATCAAATCTCTTTTCTTTCCTTCAATTACATCATTCTTTTTCATTATATCATGTCCCTCATGTCCCTCATGTCCCTTCGCTCTCTGGGTCTTCTCATTTCCTTCTCTCTCTTTTGTCGTCTTTTGTCTTCCCAGAATCCTTTACAGATAGATGAGCGATTGTGTTTTAGTGAGACTGTGTAATCCACACCATTTCTTTCCTCTCTTCTTCTTCTGTCAGTGCTGATGTGAGAATGTGGCACAGTACTTTATTTTGTTGTTGTTGTTGTTAAATTCTTACTGTGTGTGTTTCACAGTTGCCATGTCGACAGTCGGAGACAAAATCCTTGACACTGCCTTATCAAAGGTAAAGTTAACACACCATTCTGACAAGCAGGATGTTAAGAATGGTGTCATCTGATGTTATATGTGTATAAATATATTCTTCTTATCGTTACAGATTGGAGAGAAGAGTCTGTTCACCAAAGAGCTGGAGAATGCCCTTGAGAGAAACGAGTAAGAGCTAACTGTTCTGCTCTTCCGCTACTTTATTGTGCTGTAAATGCTTAGTCTGTCTGCTTGAAATGTTATTTTAGATATACTGCTTGAGTGTGTAGCGCCATCTACTGTGAGATCACTGCTACAGCAGGAGATTTAGAGGAGAGATTGGTGACTTAGGAGCTTCAGGTTTCTGTAAAATATGTCAAATATGGCCCATTTAAGACTAATCTTTTCAAATCTCCTAAACCATTGAGAGCAAATCATGGTGCTAAAATGGCTGCTGCTGGCAATCCACATTGCATTAGTGGTAAAGTGAAATATTTGCAATAAAAAAAAAAGAAAAGAATGCAATACCAATCGACAGAGTTTCGATCACTCTCCACTACATGGCTATAGGGTCAGTCCATCTCAAGTGGTCCAGTAATTGTAAAGTTGGCTGCTTGACCTTTTAAAATTTTTCAAAAACATTTTTTGAATGATTACCTCTATGTATTAGCATTGCATTTTTAAAAAAATAATTTGGTTTAAGTACGACGACCATGTTTGTGTCATGGCACGTAACAAAGTTTGGTTATACAGCTGTTTACGGAAACCTCAATATCAGGATGGTCCTAGCTCCTTGGAACAAAACCAAAAATATGTCTATGCACCTTGTAATGTGCTCCAGAGATGTTCCAAGGAGCTAGGACCATCTTGAGCTGAGATATTGATGTTTCTGTAAACAGTTGTGTAACCAAAATTTGTGTACCTTCACACAAAGATGACCATCGTAGTTTAAAATGATCAAAATGAAAATGTTAAAGCAAGCTGTATTGGGCCACTTCAGCTGGAATGGCCCGATATGAAAAACACCGTTCTGCTGCACAACTGATCTAGTAATATATCTCAGCCGTCTGTGAGTCGGGTGTTTGTTCAGTCTCCTGAAGGAAAAAAAAGAAGCCAATGACCAGTCTGTTAAGTCAGAAAGCTTTTTATATTCTAGGTAAAGTATAAATCGTATAACTACCATGCTCTCATTGTTTTACGATGTTCCACGAATACGCTAACAGTTAGCTAGTTAACATACTGTATATATCACATGTAATCATTTAGATTGTTGTTTTTTTATTATTATTTTTTTTTAAACCATTTTCTCTACAGAAAATGATATCTTAAAATATCTAGCATATAGGCAAATTCAAATAACATTTCTCTTTAAACAAATATAAGATTATTTTCAAGCTTGAAATGAGTGTGAAGCTAAGAAATTGTATTGCTGGCAGATAATTCTCCTTATTGTGTGTAATTATTTCTAAGAAAAATGATGTGTCAATTGAATAAGACAAGTTTAAGTTTGAAATGTACAGTCCCCTCTGAAAGTATAAGTACAGCAAGGCCAATTCTATTGTTTTCAGCAGAACAGTTCTATTGGTTTCTTTCTTTTTCAGGACTTATTAAATTGTTGTATTGGGTATGCCTAATGCTCTGACGCTCTGTTAGATTTTCCCTCTTCTCTCAGCTTCAAAACGGCTCGCTTTACTCCCATAAACAGCTCTCTGGTCTTCATGTTGGTTTATCCCTTTTTTTTTTTTTTTTTTTTTTTTTTTGAAAACAAATGCAGTCTTCACAGATGAAACCCAGAGCTCAAACGAAGAGTAGATATTCAGAGCTATTCATTCTTTAAACAATCAATTTAACAGGCCAAACCCAGGCAGCAAGAAACACCAAATATCACTCACAATGTTCTAATATTATTTTTGATCACTTTGACCCCAAACCCAAATCTTCAGTGTATTGCAAAAACAAAAAGATTGACCTTGCTGTTCCAATACTTTCAGAGGCGACTGTAAATGTCAAGAAATATTAATATGAAAGAAATAGAAATTCGATTTGTCTAGAAATAGGCTTAAGTGTTTTTCGTTCTATAATACTCTAATAATAATAATAATAATAATAATAATAATAATAATAATGAGAATTATTAGATAATCTTTCTCTCTATTCAAGATCTGATATTTCTAAGTGATATTTTCTATTGTCTTTGACTTTATTGCACACTTGCATGGCAGTTTAACGAACCAGAATCACGAGCATTCACGTGTCCCTTATAATTAATACTACATGATGAACAAAAGCTTTATAGAAATCTAGGATGAATCATAACAAAATGAATAACCGATGAAAGAAAAGTTGAAATTTTATGGTTTACCAAAATTATGGCTGGGCCTTAAGGGAAGGCAACTGGTCTGTTAAATGGGAATTGAGTTGTGTGTCCTGGCACAGTTTGTTTCTTCTCTCATGGAGAGAATTATATTGTAATATGGTAATGTGAAGATCATTTCATTTAAGGTACATCTGTTATGATTTTTCAAATATTACCTTTCATGCACTGTGTTATAGAGCTGTTTGTGAATGTAAAATGTCTGCAAAGTTTAAAAAAATCAAAGCGCAGTTATTGACTCCCAAAAGAAGGAACCGATTCTGAACAGCTGAAACGAGTCGTTAGTAATTCCAGACTTTACTTAATGTACTAACCTACGTAGGTTTGTAACAAAAATCCCCGGATCTGATTTTCATCGGCTGCTCGCTGACAGCGGTAGACCAATAACAACAGACTGGGACATCTGACCAATCAGAGCAGAGTATGCTCTCTGAAAGGAGGAGTTTAGAAACAATCCTTTAGAACTGATCATTTAATGAGTCGTTTGTGACACTGGGGGGAAAAAAGGTAATGCTGCAGTTTAAATTATGAGCACAAGTGTTTTTTGACCTTGGATGCATGTAGATCTATTGTATGAGACCTTTAAAACAAAATTAGGCGTGTTTTCAAAACCATAATTGGTGCACTTTAAGGTACGTTCTCACACACACAGTGACTCACAGCGACATATTAACCAGAGACCATTCATTTTCAATGAGAGCTGCCTACATGAGCGACAGCGACCAATGTGGGCGTGTCCAGCTATGTGACAAAGTTGAGAGAGGTTTTTGCAAACTTTACGCAAATTCGGAGCGACTTGGTGCAGCGACTACCAATAGGAGTGAAGACAGTAGAGCGCACATGAACTATGATCCGCCATGCTGCCTGCGTGTCCGAATTGTTTTGTGAGCGCTTGCGCTTTTGCCGCAGATAGAGAGCTGCGGTGGCAAAAAGCACACACCGCTTCTCTTTCATCTTGTAGGATATGATGAATATATACATTGGTGAATTTTTATATACAAACTTTTTTATTTGATATTTTTATATACATCCCTCCAGAATGTTTCATGTTTAGCTACAAGAAAACTGGTTTGTTGTCAAAAGTGGATTGCTGGTTGTGCCACCCACTGATAAATGTTACTATGGCAACCAGTAGTAGGAACGCCTACTGGCGACTTCAAGTTACGACGAATGGCGCCTTGCACCGATCAAGTCATTGTATGTGTGATCGTACCAGTTACGGGCTCTGAGGCACTCCTCTCTCAGCCAGTCACTGGCTAAATTTATTCCATAGCAACAGGGTTGATCACACTCTTACTCTTATCTGAAGAATTCTTCTGATTCGTTATTAAAAGTTCTTGGTTGAGTTTCCAAAAGCGTTGCAGCTAAAAGGTAAAGCGAGTGACATGTTAAACACATTAAACACACTTTCTCTACCTATTTCCTGTATGCCTTTGGGAAACTGGGCCCTTCTCTGCAGTTTAGTGAATAGGAATGTTTAGTAGCCCTCAAGATAGTTCTCACTTTTTTTTTTTCTTTTTTTTTTTTGTGGATACTAAATTACGAAATATCTTTTGTGGCAATTGAATATAATGAGCTTCCCCCCCACCCCCACCCCGTCTCCAACACCAGGGTGGACCTTGTTGTGCACTCTTTAAAAGACCTTCCTACCTCGCTGCCTCCTGGTTTCACGATTGGTGCTGTTCTCCAGTACGTTTCCTAAACCTTCACACTCTCCTAAACACTCCACAGATATATCATTCTATTTGTCTGTGTGCATTTCTGAGCAGCGTTTATTTCCTCTTTTTTATTTATTTATTTTTTTCCTGTTCCTTAGACGTGAAAATCCTCATGATGCTGTAGTGCTTCATCCAAAGAATGCTGGACTCACTTTGGACGCCCTTCCAGAAAATAGGTAATTAATAAACATTAGATCATACTCCATAGTCTGGCGTGATGATTTCTTTCCCCATTCCTGCTGCAGTGGATAGATTAATCTCTTACCCAGTGTGACCTTGATATCCTCTTTCAGTGTGATTGGCACGAGCTCGCTCCGCCGAGCGGCACAGCTCAAAAAAAGGTTCCCACAGCTGGAATTTGAAAACATTGTATCCTTTCTAAAGCTCTGTGTGTGTGTGTGTGTGTGTGTGTGTGTGTGTGTGTGTTAAAATGCTGCGTGTATTTTACAGTGCAACAAAAAAAAAGGTAGTTGTGTTCAGCAGCAGCAGGTTTCTCACATGAATCCTTTACTCCGCCGAATTAGAGAGGCAACCTGAATACTCGTCTGAAGAAGCTGGACGAGAAGGATGACTACGCTGCCATCATTCTGGCCGCAGCTGGTCTCAAGCGCATGGGCTGGGAGAGCCGTATCAGTCAGGTGCTTACATATTAACATCACCGTCACTTATGTTGTCACTAGATAATATATCACTTTGTATTTGAGCACATTACACAGCTTTGTGTGCATTCATGTAATATTAATAACAGAATGTCTAACAAGGCAGAGTTTAGCATGATTGATAACAGACACCGCTGGGAGAGAGAGAGAGAGAGAGAGAGAGAGAGAGAGAGAGAAGCTATTCCTGGGTCTTGTGGTATTGATTCTTACCGAGTTGAATCATTTCCCAGAAGAGAGGCTTTGAAACACGTTTTGGCTTGGTCGAAGAGGGTCAGCAATGATTTTGCTCATTTCCTGATCCTAGAATGTGCAAGTTCTGCAAATGTGATCAGATGATGCGCTGTAGTCTGGCCTTGGGCCATGCAGTGAGTGAGCTAAACCAGACTGGGTTACTGACCCAAAGGCCGGTGGTTCAAGCCCCAGCACTGCCAAGCTGACACTGTTTGGCCCTTGAGCAAGGCCCTTAACCCTCTCTGCTCCAGGGGCTCTGTATCATGGCTGACCCTGTGCTCTGACCCCAGCTTCCTAACATGCTGGGATATGCGAAGAAATGAATTTCACTGTGCTGTAATTTATGCGTGACAAAATAAAGGCTGCTTCATTGCCTCTGAAAGTCTTCCAAGCCTCGTCGGCAGTTGAGTTGATGTTACCCTGCTGTTTAAGCTGTTTACGATTACCAGGATTTTGAAGGATTTTTCAACAGTGGCGATTCTGCCTCCCAGGTCCCTTCTCTAACCGAAAAATTAATAGTTTTCTGGTGGGAATGTGACCCCAGATAGTAAATTTCTCCATATCTATTACGGTTGAAGCATTTAGTGTTAGATCTTTTTCGATGCGTTTAGTATTGGCCTTCGATTTTGTGGCATGTTCACAGTACCTGTGAATGAATTGTTACCATATTAACATATAACAATATGCATGTTTCATTTTAGAACAGCAGTCCAACTGGAAGTACTATCAAAGCTGCTGTTATAGAATATTAATCAACTCCTGACCAGTCAGATTCGAGAATTCAGTAGCATTGTGGTAGAAGCATATTTTACAATTTGTGTGAAAGGTTTGTTTATCCTGGTCTCTTTCAGGTTCTGGGTCCTGAAGACTGCATGTATGCTGTAGGCCAGGTGAGTGACCAAACAGGGCCGAGCATACCAAAATATGTGATTTTATCTGATTATCAGCTTTTGTTTGTTTTAGGTTAGTGTTTTCAGCTAGGTTAGTACTGTTTATGTACAAAAAAGAGATCATCCTGAGAACGTCACGGTTTGTAAGGCAACATTGTTCCTATGCAAGGAAACACCTGTTTAACCATCTGTGCCAACGGTCGCCGAATAGTGCAAAACACTGCTGTGGTGTTTTCATGTCAGTAGGAAACCTACAATTATTTGGAAAGACAAACTATACACTTGTAGTGGAAAAAGTGTATTCTGTAACTCTGTGGCTAAAATTTCTTATGATCTCACCCTCATTGGCAGCTTACTGGCATCTATTCAATTCAATTCAATTCAATTTTATTTGTATAGCACTTTTTTACAATAGACATTGTCTCAAAGCAGCTTTACAGAA
>JANDJT010000167.1:9598355-9615800 GCA_024331685.1 Stegophilus panzeri | reverse complement strand
ACACATACACACACATACACACACATACACACACATACACACACATACACACACATACACACACACACACACACACATTGAAAATACAGGGATGAGCCGTAACAATTCTGGAACCAAGATTAACCTCTACCAAAGTGATTGAAAGGCCAAAGTGAGGAGAAAGAAAGGATCTGCTAATGATCCAAAACATAGAAACTTATCAGTCTAGCATGGTGGCGGTAGTGTCATGGCTTGGGCTTGCATGGCTCTTTCTGAAACAGGCTCACTAATCTTTATTGATGATGTAACTCATGGTGGTAGCAGCAGAATGAATTCAGAAGTCTACAAAAACATTCTGTCTGCCAATTTACAGAGAAATTCATCCAACTGTTAGCAAGACAATGACCCTAAACATCATGTAGTGAGACAAAGACCCTAAACATCACACAGCAAAACAATGACCCAAAACACAATGCCAACACAATAAAAGACATCATTATGGGAAAAAAGGGAAAGGTTTTAGACTGGCCAAGTCCATCACCAGATCTAAACCCAGTTGGTGATGTCAGTGGGTCGCTGGCTTGATGCAGTTATTGCAAGCAAGGGACATTCAAATATTAAGTGTAGTTTACTTTACTTTATCTGTTCCTATACTTATGCTCACCTAACGATTGGGTAGTCTGCCACCAAGGTGCCATGTTGTAAGTTGTTGAATGCATCTAGATGTAAATATCAGGAAATGAAAGCTGAAACTCTGATCCATCATCTCATATTCATATTTTGATCTCAAACCCAAATGTCTTCAGTTTATAGCAAAAACAAAAGAACTGGCCTTGCTGTTTTAATACTTTAAGAGGGGAATGTGTAGGACACATTTTCCTGTGTCAGTGCAAACTGTTGAGTGGCCATTGCCATGAAGAGATGTTGCTCATCTCTATTTTTACTACTTATTGTACATAACTCACAAGATCACCAGTTATCCTCAGTAATTTTAAACACAATGTGAAATGTTCAGGGGCCTGTGAAATCTACAGACTCATCTCCAATCTAAAAGTATCAATCCAAAAACTGGCTAATTGAGGAGCTTGGATCTCACTCTCATGTACTGATTACATATTTACCTCCCCCATGATTTAGCCTAAATGCATTATACTGTATTACTGGGGCTAAGACACAGTACAGTAGCTGACAGATATTACAAAGTGCCATTGATTTTCATTGTTTAAATTGGTGAGTAACTGGATAAGCACCTTAATAAGAGAGCTATGATTGAATTTAAAAAAAGAAAAGAAAAGATGACTGCCATATGGTTGTGTCAGTAATGTTTTCAGGCGTAACTGTATCTTTTAAGTTTAGTAACATAAGGAAATATTACACACTGGCCTACGCGATGTCCTACTTGAGAAAATTGCTAAAAGTAATCTAATTCATGAGTCGGGGAAGAAGGTCCAAGGTAGAAGAATTACGACAGCACAAGCTGGGACAATCTTTTTACATCACCCTTTGACATCATCTCACCTTTGACACTCCAGAGATTATGATTGTGCTGCGTTTAGTGGGCGTTTTCTTCACCGCCTTACTGGCCGACTCGGTCAGCTGCCGGATTGCGGTCTCTGCTACAGGATCCAGCCCATTTGAGATGGGGCTTGCTGCAGGGATACACAAATGCGCGCACACGCACGCACGCACACAAACACACATATAAATGGACAACTTGTACTGAACCATTATAAGACGATCATTGCTTATTTAATGAATTACTATTAGACTGTAGTGCTTTAAAAGCCTAAATAGGCAAAACGTAATGGAGGACTGACTGCTGGCCGTGGGGCTGATGCTGGCTCGGCTCTGGAAGCTTTCTGTCAGCACTGTCGGTCTTTTCTCCGTAACCTCCACCTTAGATGGAGACTTGGAGGGAGAATCTCCTACTCGCACACCCAGGCAGGCAAAAGACATAAAGGGTAATAATAAGTACAGAATAAATCACAATGAGGTGTGCTGTTACAGGAAAATAATGATGGGTGGTGTGAAGCGGCCCAACACGCCTGAGTTGATTAATTACCAATAACAGCATGTCTTGAAGTATTCCTCTTATACCACAGAAATTTGCCAAGGATTACAATTTTTATTAATCAATGAACAACATGTACTTTTATCAGTTACAGCAGTAAGGAGTAACACACTCCAGACTGTGCTGTTATACGAAACTAATGCATGCCGGGGGGTGTGATGTTACAACCACACCAAACAGTCGTTCTTCACCAGTCTCTCTCTCTCTCTCACGCGCGCTCACTCTCTTTGCCTTTCATTTTACAGTGAAAACCGTAATGTGTAACCCGAGACTGAGAGCACTTACAACCATCCTTCCATAAATGTTAAATAATGTCTCCTAAAAAAAAAAAACTTCACAACATTAGTGCTTATAAGAATTACTTTGTTAAACAACAACAAGTTTATTATTAATCTTGGGTTATGTGGAGCATCCACCATACAAGTCCCTATGTATAAGCTGTTATTATAGAAACAATAATGTACTAAAAGGAGTGCATGAAAATTAACCTTAATCATTTGTTACAGCTGGAACAACCTGTGCTGTTATACGACAATAATGCCCATCTACCGACCAATCTGATTTAAGGATTCAACCGTGCTGTGGAATAAAGAAAATTAATCAAGAAAAAGAACAGAGTCATAGCATAGCAGGGTTAAGGGTCTAATAAATGCTGGAATTTTACTATTTACCAACAAAACAGTATATCCAAATTCAAAATGATTGATATAGATTTTATGTTACTACTCATTTAGCTACACTTTGCCCTTTTTTTTACTCCACATTGGCTTGGTTAGGTATTACTATAATGTAAATCTGATGAAAGGTTCAGATGAAGCTACCTAATCTGCGGTCCAGCTTCGGCCGTGACTGGATGGTGGTGACCGTAGTGACGATAGTGCCATCGGGCATGATCATACGGTCCACGTCCACTTTTTTGGACGGCGTGAGCGAGGAACGGAGCAGGGTGGCGTTATGAAATCCACGCACATCATTCAGCTCCACATACATGAGCTGTGAGGAAAAGACACACAACATCTCGGCACAAGATGCTAACAAAACTCATGTCCATGGAAAACAAACAAAATGTGTGTAGCTCTTAATTAGTGACAAGACGTAAACTGATATAATAAGACACACTTCTATGAAATAACGTTGGATCGATTGTTTATCAGAACTCAGTGTGAGATTACGAATGATACATAGTGCTTAAATATACCTATTTTAACGTCATCATGAAGATGATTTCAGTGCGCTTCTTACCTCCAATGTGACAGTAGCCGTCGGTGTTAGGCCATGACCTGGTGTAATTGAAAGCTTTTGTTGCCCACTGGGACTCCTCTTAGGGATATCCAGGGATAAGCAAGCGTGGCCTGGCAAGAATTCTATCAAATGGGACATTTAAAAAAATAAAATAACACGTTAGTGTTGAGAAATAGAAAGGGTAGCCATATTGACTTCAAACGCAATAGTGTCTAGCATTTTATATAACGGGTTTGAAGTATGCCAATATGTTTCAGTTTTAGTAAAACATGTTCAGATTTGGTTACTTGGTAATGAGGACTGACTTACGTTCTCCTTTGCTATTGCGCTCCACTAGTCTAACTTTGAGTTCTTTGGTTTCTGGCTGCAAATCCCTACGGAAGAAAAAAAAAATGTAATAAGATCCTGGGTCATCGCGTAATTACACATAAAATAGCTTAAAATGTAAATAAAACAAACATAAAATATCCAGCGTCCAATCACATAGTTGTAAAACGGCTAAATCTTTATATAATTTGTGCCTTAGCATATGATTTGGTGATTCAAGGGCAATTAATAGTCACGCCATCGCAGTACAACATGTGCTATGCCGAATCAGCAGCATTACGATTACAGCATTAGTTCACAGCAGGAGACTGAATGTTCTGTTAATAGTGCTGATTTAAGTGCGCTAACGGCGCATCGCATGTCCAGCCAGGGACTTCACACATCCACGGCACAATGGGAGGAGGGTGGATTCACTGCCGAGCTCACACTTTTAAGAATAATAGAAAGAAAAGGTTGTAAGTGAAGCTTTTTTTCCATTTCAAAAGGGTGAAATGAAAAAATACATTGATCACTGGACACAAGGCTGTCTTTTCATTTGCAGGGGCTCTGTTACACCAATTCTGTGATCCTTTCTGTCTCGCTTTAAAACAATTTGACAACTATACATGACGCTATACTTCCCTGTATGATATGTAGAGAGAAATACATGGATACACAGTGCAAAATATAAAACACTATTGCTATAAAAAAGTAAAGATGGCACCGATATTATACCCAGGATCTGTATCAGGCTGAGATACCAAATGGAAAAGAGTGGAACCAGGTTCGGAAAAGAGTTTTTTCAAAAGAGATGAAAAAACTTTTTTTTTTGCTAGGACTGATTTTTTATGTATGTATACTTAATATGTATACTTTATATCTGCAAATAGATTTTTGTGTGAAAGCTGCGGTTTTGCACGAGTCATGTTTTTAACTATGCATTCCCCCCCTATATTGTTAACTGCTTCAGTAAAAAAAAAAATTAAGTTTAGTGGTTTTTAATGAAATAATATCAGATAGGTATCGATATCGACTGATGCTCAAGGTTTCGGTATCAGAATCTGTATCATAAAGGAAAGCGTTATTGTGCCATCTATAATAAAAAAAATTAAATAAATAACTATATAAAAAAAATTCACTGTATATGAGTGGAGTGAACAATCACAAAACTAAATATTTATTTATTTAATGCATGCATAGGAACACTGAGTTAGTTAAGAAATATCTTGCCGCAGTAAAGTAATTAGGTACAGGATAACAGGAACAGTAACTGCACTCCGTGTCCGAACGCATCACAAACCTTATTGTCGATTATTCTCTAATAACAACACACCCAGGACACAGCTGATTTGTGAGGCCATGTTTAAAAGAACTGACGCAACACAACTCAAGTTTTTCTTTTCATATTACTGTCAATGTGATTATACAGAAATTTGACATAATGACGCAAAGGCTTTTTTTTTTTAACCCAACCAAACTATTAGCAATATGCAGTATCATACGTTAAACCATCAGTCATTGTTCAGAGCTTGTTCAATTCCCCATTCATTTCAATGCAGAAAAAAAGTATGTTGTTTTTAACCAAAGCATCCCAAACACAGAAATAATCAAGATTTTTGAAGATAATTGCTCATACAAAAGCAAGTGCACTCACAGTGTAAAGTCCTCCCCCCAGTCCAGCGTGGCTCTGGGGCTGGAGGAACGTGTGAGGAAGCGGGTTCTCTTCTCCAGCACTGGGATGTCCAGGCTCAGCACGCAGCACAGCTCCCCAACATGAGCCTGCGAACCTGAGTGCACACTTCATCATTACTAGAGCTCAACCGATAGTGGATTTTACCGATACCGATAACTAGGATGGGCAGTACCTGCTGATAACCAATTATAAAATATAAAAGAAGTGAACTTTCTTGCAAAAATAAACAGTACTGACTGTACCATTAAAAATGTACTGTACTTTTTTAAATGAAACAAATATATAAATATTAATATGTATTAAATATTGATAAATACTAAAGTAAATAAAAGATAGATATCCAAACTGATCCAAAAAAGTAAACACTCCAAATAAGAAATAAAAAATATAGACATCCAAAATGAATAAAAAAAAACCTACTTCAAATAACACAACAAAATTTGTCAGTGATGGTTTTTATTTCGCCTCTAGAGGCCGCTCTCGTACTGTATAATGAAGGCGGACCCTTCTCAGACGCTCCCGCAACGGGAAAAACTATCGGTGTGGATTTTTGCTGATAACCCATAGTTCCAGCAATGGGTTACCCGTGCTGATTAATCAGCAATACCAATCAATCGGTTAACCTCAAATCATTACCCGCTCAAACCCCAACATAGCTGTGTTAAAAGGAAAAATATGGATTTATTTTCAGTAAATGCGTGTTGATTTGTTTTCCCGAACGAACAAACAAACAGTTCTGAATTTCCATTTTTTTTTTTTATAATTTGTGGATCTCTTTTATGTTTGTGATATTTGAAAATTATACTCTCACACAAAAACACTGGACCTATGGAAAATGAAGAGCAAACAGATGTGTCCATGTGAATATTGGCGAAGAAAAACGTGAAGAAAGTGGCACCTTTTTTGATCCTGGAGACTTTGAGCTGTCGTACCAGAAGGCGTTTGACAGCGTTGCTCTGCTGCGGAGAGTTTTGACTCCATTCTTGTTTTTCTCTGGGAAACTGGGAAAGAGGAAAAAGGGTTACTGTTAACAATAAATGACTGTAAATGATTGTAATCCTCTTTGAAGAGCCACACCTCTTTAATATCATAGTTCACACATGAGATATGCCTGTTCAAACAAATACATTAACTTATGAGAAATACATAGAAGTGAATCACAAACATGATGTAAATGGGGTTTGTGTGTGTGTGTGTGTGTGTGTTTGTTCTTACAGCAGGACTGGACACACACGCTCTCAGGTTGAGGATCATTGCAGGCTGCGTGGCGTACAGTGTATCCTCCACCATCTTTGCTATCATATCCATGTCCACCTCTGCCTCTGAGTCCTTTACACAGTTCCAGACCACACTCATAAGTATTAATACACAATTCACGTATATCAACCCTAGAGCAACTACAAGATGGCAGTATACTTCAAAGGAAAAAGACATTTTGATGCACAAAGATGTATTTTGACTCAGTGACATGATGCTTTCAGATTATACGCTGTGGTTTGTGCAAAATTCCAACCAGCACTACTAACATTGACTGGTCTGGTTTTGGTTCAAATATCACATATTACTTGTATGGAGCAGCAGTTTGAGTCCCAGTTTTGAGGGAGGGGGGGACCTCAAATCATACCACCACCTCCTGTCTCTTATTCTTTGTACACTGCAAAACAAACCAAAACTACAATGAACAGATGTCTACAGCGTCTGTGTAGAGAGTTTTTGCAGTTTGTTCTGTTTATAGGGTTGCCAAATCAGTGTTACAATAGTAGGACCAAAAAAAAAAATAAATAAATAAAATAAAATAAAAAAAAAAATAAACCACCAAGCCCAAAACTCCACAGAATATGCCACTTCCAAACTCTATAAACATAATTTAACAGCTTAACCACCATACATTTCAACAAAATGATATTACAAACACACAGTTTCCATAAATAGTTGGTTTTTTTTTTACCCAGGTCTCAATTTGTATTAAACTATTATGTATATTTTTATAAATAAAAACTAGCTATGAGAATAAGCAAAGCCATTCACAGATTCATGGCATCACACGTTTATAATCAAGAGGCAGTTTGTCATGACTTTCGACCAGTTAAAAAAAAAAAAAAAAATTTTTTTTAAATTACCTGCGAAAGTGCTGCACGGCATAACCTCAAACCTGGCAACACTACAATGTCATTAAGTCAGGAAGTGTGTCCCAAATCGCACACTTATTCACTATTCTTGGCCATTTTATAGCATAAATCATGTGATTAGTGTGCTCACACTGAAAAACCCCAAAAAACTAAGTGCACCTTAAGTTCCCAGATGATGCACTCATTCAACCGAAAAACAGTAAAACACTTCATGCACTCAATGGTCACAGCTTTCCTTATGTAGCCAATGTAGAAGGGCTATATCAGGCTCAGATGCTGAACGAAAAAAAAAAAAAAATAGATGTTTACATTGCCAGCAGCCACAACCTTACTATGCTGATTTTAAATTGTGCACACAAAATTCGCCTGCTGAGATGATTACACCTCCGTCTGACGGTGACTGAGGTCTTGTTGGGCATAAAAACAAACATTAACAAACAGTAAAATGTACCAATTCAGTTGTGTTATCTGTTTGGCTATTTCGCTAATGCTAGCACTATTGCGTTACGTGCATTTGACGTAATTTGACTTTGACCGGGAAACAACATATACTTCCAGATAGTACAATACCGAAAGTGTGCCATTTGAAACGATACTACCCTTCTAATATTCATACACTAGACGGCAGAGTGCATAGTATAAGTGTATAATGTATAGTATGTCATTTGGGACACAACTATGGTGTACCAATAGCTCCAGATTTGGTGGTGGTTTGTGTCCCATTTTGTTCCTCTATCTTTTGAAGTATACCACCATCATCACAAGTTTAACATAGAGAAACAGATAATCATTGATATGGTGATGCTTTTCTGTGAGGAAGATGGGGGCTGGACTACTTTGCAATTTCTCTGGAAAAAAGACAAGCTGCATTTTATGCATTCAACTCTTTATAGCTGTTATAATGCAAGTGATAGCGGGAACTAACTTGTTTCGGGGACGTTTCTCATCATTAAATGTAATTATAAACATATCACAAGTATGACTATGATGACTTTCCCATAACAGCATGCCTCACCATGTTATAAAATTGACTATGCTTAGCATTCTGCGCCCCCTTGTGGTAAAAAGTGTGTATCTTTTCATGAATCCTTTTTTTAGTACCTTAAAGATTCTGAACACAGGCTACAGACGACGTGTAAATAAAATTCAGGTGAACTTTCCCTCACCTCTCTCTGAACTCTCTGCCGTGGTGTCAGGGTTAAAGAGAGCAGGGGCTGTTGGGAAAACATCCAGGACACCAGGAGACCTTCTTCCTCCACCTCCTCCAAGCAGACCTGCAACTGCAACAGTCCACCAACATGCCAGCTTTTACAACAGTAGTAATTAGCATGAACTGTTTTGCTTAAACATCCCAGTCCCAAAAAAAGCAGTAACTAAATCAATTTCCATATGAAGAGCTATTTATGTGCATTAATATAGGTTATGGAAAAGTACTTGAATCCCTTGGAGGGACGACTTTATGTAGCCAAAGTCTTCATCATTTTCTAATAATGTCTCTGCTGATGAAGCATATTGTGTTTCCACCCTCAGGCACGTAGTCCTTGGCTAACATTTCGGCTGTGAGCTGTGGTGCTCTTTCATCTCATGTAGAGACGTTTTTTGAGTCTGTCTAGCAACTTCATTTTCACTCGTTATAGTGTTTAAATACGAGGTGACTGCATGTTGTGCTAGCATGAGAGTTAAGCAGCAATTTTTGTGCTGCACTGCACAGCATTTCGATCAATTATGTCACTGTTTCCACATTCCTATGTATTGCTGATTCCGGAAAAATTGTCTAGCATCAGTTAAACCCAGTGTTACCAACGTTTTTGTTTTTATTTATTATGGGTGAGAAAGCAGCTAATGCATGCTCAAAAAGTGGCCAGATGATGTCATAGACTAATTGGCATATTCTTTGAATTTTCACGATCATTCGTATAAATGTGTTACATGATGTACAAAATAATACATTATTACATTTTAATACAAAAATCATCTTTTGTCATGGAACCACAAACAAACTATTTATGTATTTATGTTTAAATACTAAACTAAAAATTCAAAATGACAATGACAAAGAAAGCAAAGGTAGTGAGTTGTTGGAAACAGCTATGGACACTTGTACTAGGAAGTAGGTGGGTGGGACAAACACTGGTGATCAGTGATTGGTCATTGGGAACCACTGTGATCAGTGACTGGTTGTTGGGAATAATGGTGATCAGCGATTGGTCATTGGGAACATAAGCTCAAGCAAGCAGAACTCGCTGACTCACCACAAACATTTTAAATGGTACCAAACGTTCTCTCAATTGTATAGCCAGCTACTGCGAGTTGGAGAGCTCTATGAAGTTGCTAATGTCTGCTTATACAGTCACTACATTTTGGTCATTTAAAAAAAAAAAAAAAAAAAAAAAAAAAACCCCACTACAGGGATCTACAATAAATTTCATGACAAATTCACAAAGTCAGCAACACTGGTTTAAACTAATAAATAAGCCTCGTAAAATAATTAATAATAGAACCAACAGCCAGACCATATACTCAGATCACATGCTCACTGCAGCAGATTCAAGGAGTAGCACACGCTACACCATTGAGGCATAAATGAACCAAGTGGATGTTTTGTTTGAACAACACATATCAAATATAATGTTTTCTGTGGGAAAGTCACTGTGGAGCTTTCTGGTTGTTGATGAGTGGAAAAAAAAAACCCCAAAAAAACACCACCACCACTGGTGACGTAAAATGAACAGCTTACTGAACCTGCTTGTCTGCTGGGCAACTGACACTTATCGTAAAGAGTAGGGGTATAACCCCGGTGTCCTAGCGAAATTCCTCCATTGGCCCTTCTCTATCACGACCCCCTAATAATCCCCATCTCTGCATTGGCTACATCACTCTCTCCTCTCCACTAACAGCTGGTATGTGGTGGGCGTTCTGGTGCACTATGGCTGCCGACACATCATCCAGGTGGATCCTACACACTAGTGGTGGTTGAGGAGATTGGACACCTACTCTGTTTGTCCCAGGCACCCAGACTACTGATTTGCCCAACCCTGATCCACCACAGGCAATATTTTAATTGCAAAGGACACAAAGCATGAACTAATAAAACCCTTGATTGTGTTGCAGAATCTTCATATCATATCTCCATGAACAAATCTGGCACACAGTAGAGAACCACAAAACTAATACCCATAAACAAAAGGTGTGACTGACATTAGTAAAACTTGTTTAACGAACAAATGGAACAATTTGGAACGCTGAGCATTGTCCTTACGAGTTAACACAGTATCTTTATTTCAGAAGTATATTATGTGTACTGAGATGACGTTATAAAATATTCCTTACAATTACAAGTCCAGTTACAGCCACTTTAATAGCTGTCATTATTTGTCTCATAATTGTCTGACCTGTTACCTCACAGAGAAACAATATCAGCTCTTGCTACTCCATGAGCCACTGTCCCAACAGTCACATTAAGGCTTCATTAAATTATTGAGATGGCAAAAGAAGAGCAGTGTAAACTGACACTGTAGGCACACCTCCAACAAGCAGCACCGCAGCTCTCCTAAGGCTTCACTCGAACCAACAGCTAGAGCAGATATTTATAGCAGATCTTATTTCATCTTTCTGCCTTTCCATGTGATCTAAACTGCAATTCAATGCAGTTACAGCTTAATGGTAGTATTAATGCTAATCATATAACCATATTTTATATTATTATATATAAAACCATATTTGGGGTGGATGATCTGATGATGTATGATAATAAAAATCCCATCACAATAAGTTTTTCTGGGTTAATGCAGATACTGTCAGTACTTTTACACCTACTCGCAGTAACAAGCAGCTGATTTGAGGTCAAAATTGTACCCAGTGTTCTAGGACCCAGATTTACTGTGACCCTGACTACTACGATAAAGTGGTTTGTGAAGATTTTTAAAAATGACCATTCAAGTTGTGTTTTTTGCTACGTTGTCCATATTTATTTGAATGCAAAAAAAAAAAAGACAAAGATTCTCTACGAAGACCCTCCTGGAGACACCTGTACAGTTTGACGTTTCCCTTATTCCCCAACAAACATGCTCCGACTGATCAGGTGCAGTCGGGTGTTTTAGAAGCGAGAAATGTTCAAACTGTGCAGAGCAGTGCGTGGCCAAGACAGGAATTGAGGAACCCTGAACTAGACAAACCTGATGATGACTACACAGCAAAACACATGTAGGCAAAGTCCTGAAAGCAATTCCGCTTCATTTGTAGTTTTTACCTGGGCCTGCATGGGCTCCATGGAAACCTGGTATGTGTCCATGGAGACAGCTGCAGGTGACTGCTGAGTGACAGTCACAGGGAACATTACCATGTCAACCGAACATTTGCACTGCAGAACCTTGAAGGGGGGGAAAAAAAGGCAAGATTCACATCAAGTCTATGTTGTAAAATGACATTACAGTCATTACATAGTAAATACAGTAGCTTGCGGAAGTATTCATTTATGCAAGCTTTTCCTACACTTAATCTTGCGTAAGTATTCAAGTTGTCAGCATTTTGTAGTATTAAAGGCTGGACCTGAAGGGCATCATTTGGATTACATAGTATGAATCTACACAAAACAAATCATAACTGATGCTGAAATTAAACCTTTTTAGGAATAAAAGTATGTATTAACCCCAGTTTTCACCTAGTTCTGGTGAAACCAGTTGGAATGCGAAATCATATAATAAACTGAATGGATTCCATACCAAGAGGACACAGAGAACGCAAAAAGAACATACCTAAACAAACAGGATCATGACATGTCCGAGACAAAGTCCTGGAAATGTTGGGTCAATGGCCTGGTAAGGAGGAAATTAATCAGAGAATCTATCATGAAGCTCAACTTGATGCTACCACCACCATGCTTCATTATGAGGATGGATTATACCAAGGCCAAGAAATTCTTTTTATTTTGGTCTCATCAGACCAGAGAACCTTTTTCTACATGTTTGCCGGATCTTTAATATGCCTTTCGGCAAACTCTAAAACAGGATTTCATAAAGCTTTGTGAATGTCTGGGTTGTCCTGGGAATGGCTTCTCCCATCTTAGTTCTGCCATATTCTTTCCATTCTTCAGAGGATTTTATGGTGCTCTATAGATTGATGTGTTTCCAAGACGTTATCCTGGACTTGTTTTGATGGCTCTTTAGGCTTCATGATGCTGTTGGTTTAGGTATGTTTACTCTGGGCCTTCAAGGAACAAGCATATTTATACCTTGATCATGTGACACATTAAGCACACAGCGGTGGACTCCATTCAGCTAATTATCTGCCTTCTGATGCAAACTGGGTACAACAGAACTAATTTAAGGGTTTCACAGTGATGGTATGAATGCTTATACAATCACAAGTCAATATTAAGGGCCATTTTGTGTAGATTCATTACATATACCTCTGCAAGGCACTGTAATAACAAACTGCAGCTACAAACTCTCAGATTCTACACATACCCTCACGATGTAACTCTAGCCTCTGGTGCTGCAATTACATGATGACAGTTGCCATGTCCAAAGCAATAGCATGAACTGTAAACTGTATGTCCAAAATATACTGTAAAATACTGATCTGAATCACAGTGGTGATGTGATGCATACAGAACAGCAAAACAAGCTAACGTTACAGAAAATATAAATATTCATGCTGTGCTCACGTCAGCAGTAAGATATTGATGGAAGAAAAGATAGTTAGTGTTTTGTAATGAAACAACAACAGAAATGTTTACGCTGATGCTCTGATACTTAATACCGTCAACAGAACTGTCAGCTTTGACCTCCACACCATAACAAAGGGACAAACCGGGTGGTGTGTCCCCCTCCTTCTGGAACAATTGTAGTTTTAGCTGAAGCACATGCTGTACTACATAACAAGCCTTCTGTAATATAAATTACAGGATTATATTAATGTGACTGCTCTAATAAATTATCATCATTCCGATAGTAATAAGTTAATTCCTAGGCTCTTGTATAATTACTACATAATCTAAGCTGACTAATAAACTGATTAAAAATGCTTATTATTTATTAAGGCTGTATAAACACTGATACGGTAACGTCTTCCATAAAAAGACCCTTCATGTTTTATTTAACATTTTTGGAAGGAGTCTCCAGCGTCAGAGCTTCGGGAACGGTCAGTATGGTTTCTGCCATTGGAGAAGTCGCGTTCCCGGTTTCTTTGGTAACATGAAAAGCTTATTAACTTCAAGATAAAGAAAAGAAAGAAAAAGACGTTCTTGTGGAAACTACCGTTTATTCCTGCTATACTGTATTATAATACTGTACTATACCACAACATTATATTTAACTAGAAACAGTTAAAAGTAAGACATGATGTTCTTTAATATATGAAAAAACTGTTACTGTTGACAAACAGCGGTCATATTAGATTAATAAAATGCTTCAATTCGTGCTGTTATTGGAAATAATCCACTTCGAGTTCGGGCTGCATCACACCACCCCAGCATTGATTATTTTCTTATAAGAGCTTGCCCTGTTGTGTTTTATTCCTTAATCAACCTGACAAAAAAAAATGCTTTCCATGGCATTATAATAGCATCTGCTCAATATAAAGCTCTATCCGACTAAATCAGCATAACACCCCTTGATGATTTGTTAGGTTCTGCTTTTTACTGCTGCAGTCATCAATTGTTCTGCATTACTGTTGACATGTGAACGCAGCATTATGCAACATCATGACTGGCATAAAAAGAGATCGCTGCCTCACCATGCTGTGCGCTGACTGGTCCGTACAGGTCACATGCTCGATGGACGCGGACACAGGGAGCTGAAGACTATCGTCGAAGGTGATCTGAATTGAGCTCTGTGATGATGATGAGAGACGGAAACAGACAGAACGCATGCGACGGTGAGTATATGAGCAGGAAAAGTGGTTGCACTGTTGTAGAGCTGTAAAACACAATCCTCATTATGTACAACATCATTGACTATTTCATATCTTCCAAATGACCAACAACCCTCTCAAACACCACACTCCACATCTCAATGAGCCATTACATAATAAATAACAGAGATTACACACTTCATAACCACCTGTCTCTGCAGACACACACGCTAGCTACTTCGAGCCAAAAACATCGGTCAGCAAATCCCAAACCCAGGACGTCACTCCAACCCGGAGATAATGGAAGGCGCCCATGGCTGTGAGCTGCCAGTGAGGTAGTGCGAGCCAGAGGAGGGCTGTTTTATGCTGCATTCAACTAAAACTGGTAACTCCTAAAACTGACCTGCGACTAGGAAAAACCAAAGAAAATGCCACCTCAACATGAAATCCCTATTGGAAAGTCGGGAAGGTCTCCTCAACCTGTCACGTCAAATCAACGTTGCTGCACACAGCATGAACAGTGAACGGTGCAAAAATGACATAATTCCAAGTTTCGACTTCCCCTTTCCAAGTCATGTCGACCGCAGCATTACTGTACGATGAGGGACGGAGGGACGGACGACTGAGTGTGGGGTAGGAGTCCATAGTCAGGACGATAAATCGGTTAGACTCTTGAACCTGGCACTACCGCTAAGAATCGTTCATCATTATTTCCTCTTTATTCGTATTGTTGACTGCAATTATAATTAAACAGGAAACTAACATCAACCGAGAACAACTCTTTTAGCGTGTACGTCTTTATCGAGGCATTTATTGCACTTTTTGTGATTAAGTTATATAATTAAATAATGTTTCAGCACCATTGAAATTGATTAAACTTATGATGATGTTGGATACCATTCCAGGACGTATGGCTGATCCAGATTTCAATCAAAAATCTGTCTCAAATAAACAAAGCATTCCTTCTGATTGGATTGTTATTCTAGCCCAAAAGCCTCAGATTAGACGTAGATCTGCCTTTCTGTGAACGTAAACTGAAATCAAGACGTGATGATAGTCTTAAAAGTGATCAGTATTACAGCATGAAATCATGTCTCTAATGCAAGAATTAAAAAATATATATATATAAAAAAAAAACCTGACAGATGCAAAAGTATTCGTCGCTATATTCTCTTTCAGCTTCAGATAAACAGGAGGGCGAGTTGCAGTTCAAGCACAGTTCAGTTTGAGGTGATGGACGGCATTCAAGGTGTCCCTAAATATTATAGACAACAGAAACTAACGTCAATGTGAAATAACTTTATGTATTGATCACATTCGGAGTCGGACAATTGAAAATGCATCGCGTGACGTTATTACCATTGTGTGAACGGGAAACCGCAAATGTAGTGGCAACACACGAGGAAAATAAGAGTGTGCGAATATTAGAGCTTCTCTGACAGAGCGTAGATGCTGCAGAGCAAATTCACAAAGCTGACTGAGTACTACTGCAGTACGGTTCGTCAGCCTCTTGACAATTAACATTTGCTGGCGAGCAATCAAACTCATATGGTGATTAACGTTGAATCATTAATAGGAAAGAAGAATGTTTTATGAGTGCCGTCTGTTCTTTGCCCCTCCTCTCTCACACTCTCTCCCCCTGACCCCGTGCTGAAACTAGCATGTAAACATTATTGACGACCTTAATCCGGCTAAAGTCATACTCGGAGTAAACACAAATCGAATTAAGACGTGTGGAGTATTCCTATTTTAGTCGCATTATGGAAGTGTATTACAGACATGTACACACCTTAATCACACTATTAACAAGGTGTGGGAGTTTTCACCACATTTTGCGTCAGGACACACACACATGGCAAACAAGAGACCACGGCTGCGTCCGAAACCGCGAACTTCCCCACTATATAGTAGGCGAAATACATGTATCTCAGCTACTATATAGTAGGTAAGTACACGGTTTGGGACGCAGCCCGTGGCTTCAAGCAGTCGTTTATTTGCATGTATAGCATAACAAATAATTAACTGCACTTGAAGCTTTCGTAAAATTCAAAATGAAACACCCAAAACTGTATACGGTACCATAACAAAAGATCAACTATATGTTGATACGTGAAATTCTGGAGGGACGTCGGACGGCGTGGCGCGAGGACGTAATGATGTGTGCCGTTAATCGATCTATGTTCTATAACATGTAAACCGGGAACATGAAAGGAGTATTCTAAAAGTGACTCATGTAAACACCTTAATCAGAGTATTGTCTTATTCAGAATAAGGTCAATAATTACATTACTGCTGTCATTGTAAACGTAGTAAGTGATTTCTCAGATTAATCAATTCAGTTATGTTTTGTTAATGGAATGAAATATACTCGGGCGCGCAAAAGTATACCCAAATAGTATGCAGCATAGAGGAAAGAGAATTCATGTGTGGAAAGAGCTGATTCGATAAATGATTTCTCTAGCCAAGCCTCGACCCTTGATCAGAAGAAACGGCTGATCTCAGATCAGCTGATAAGTGCTAAAATAGTGTTAATTATACTTTGAATAACCTACACTTGAATAACCCACTTACCGGAAACATCACCTAGGTGTGACCGAGAGTTCCCGACTCAACGATCTGTAATTTGAATATCAGATTTAAGAAATCAGATGTGTGAAATCAGAGCTTGTACAGTGCTGTGAGTATTTGCCCCATCCTGATTTTTTCTGTTTTTGTGTACATCTTATACTAAATTGTTTCAGAAACTAAAACAAAGTCTAAAATAAAACAAAGACAACCCGAGTAAACAGTTTTTAAACAATAATGTTACTTATTGAATCAAAAAAAGTTATCAAATACCAGCTAAACCTGTGTGAAAATGTATCTGCTCCCATAGCGCCTTGCACGGCAGCTCTGCAGCCATTGGTTGGGGTGTGTGTGTGTGTGTGTGTGTGTGTGTGTGTGTGTGTGTGTGTGAGAATGGGTGAATGAGAAACAGTGTAAAGTGCTTTGTAGACCTGCTAAGGTTAAAAAGCACTATATAAGTGCAGACTATTTACCATAGTTACTAATTCCCCAAATCTATGAAACTGCATATGTAATGGGGTTCAGCTGGACTAGACACAACCAGGCCTGATTACTGCAAAACCTGTTCAATCAAATCAACACTTAAATAGAACTTTTTCAACAGCATG
>JANDJT010000167.1:9572194-9585846 GCA_024331685.1 Stegophilus panzeri | reverse complement strand
CGGTATCGGCCGATATCACTCTGAATAATCGGTTATTGGTATCGGCTGAGAAATTTAGTATCGGTGCATCTCTAATTAATATCACAATTTAATCCAAATCACATAAGAAGAAATTTGGGATGTTTTTGGAAAAGTATAAGTTTATATTTATTATTATACAATATTTTTTTAAATAGATGGGTGTTTGTGTGTTTGCGCATTGTGTTAGTGTATGCATGCTTTTCAGATCTCATAAGTATGTCCTTCTGCTGACATAGTAACACATAACCAGCTGCGTCGATCCCTTCTGCCAAATCCCTAGATTACTAGGAGAGACCATGTGTGTATGTGTGTGTGTGTGTATGTGTGTGTGTGTGTGTGAGAGTAAGAGGAGAGCGAGAGAAAAGCCTCTTAATGACCATGTGCTTCATACCAATAGAATCACAGTTGCACCTCTGTCATCTCTTCAAGCGCATGCATATAGACTGACACTATAAGCTGAAATATCTGGACTTGTCTATTTCATTACGACAGTCACACAAAGCATCAGAATCTAGGAAATAATTTGTTTAGAATGATATGGATCTTCTAATAGGATATTAAGAGCATCAGTCATTTCTGCAATGCTAGCGTAATAATTTGTGATGCATCACCTTTTTATTATTCGCTAAAAAATGAACTTTTTGTTTACTAGTTTGTTTAGAGATCACAATTATTTTTTTCTTTTACTGTCATGTACCCCCAAACTCCAGTCATTTGTTTAATTGTAACAGAAACCAAAAAGAGGCTTAGTAGTGGCACTTTACGATATTTAAAACATATTGTCCCTTACTGTAAAAATACCATGGCAACCCTTTATATTAGGGTGTTCTAAGTAGTAATGAGGCATGTTTTATTTGTTGAAAATGATCAATGACCGAGTGGTATCATATCATTCTTGCCACCTTGTTGTTGCTTATTTTCCAGCACGTCATGTCCCATTTTATTCCTTACTTAGCGTACCAGCACCAGAGCTGCTGATATAGACAATTAACCTTCTGGATCACAATTCAACATAATAACTGCATATATTAAATAATGCTTTTTTTTTTTTTTTTTTTTTTTTTTTTTTTTAAAAAGAACACCTTATTAAAATTAAATTCACAACCACCAATAAGAATTGATGAAATAACTGATCTGGTTGTGGAGGTTTATTGGCAAAAATTCATTAGTGAGCCATATTAAAATTTCCACTAGCTTTCATTCAGCTTGAAGCTCCTCTTTTTACACCATACTGTGTATTTTTGCGCAGCACAGTCATTGTTTCTAGCTAGAAACGTTGCAAAATCTAGCATGAATATTATACACCTTTCAACCGTAACATAAAAACCACCTGCGTAATATTGTGTAGGTCTTCCTTGTGCCACCAAAATAGCTCTGACCCATCAAGGCATGGGCTCCACAAGACCGCTGAAGGTGTTCTGTGGTATCTGGCACCAAGACGTTAGCAGCAGATCCTTTAAATCCTGTAAGAACAGACTTATTTGTCTGGCACGTCCCACAGATGCTCGATTGGAATGAGATTTGGGAAATTTGAATGCCAAGTCAACACCTTGAACTCATGGCATGTTCCTCAAACCAAACAGTTTTTGCAGTGTGACAGGTCACATTATTCTGCTGAAAGAGGCCACTGTCATTAGGGAATACCACATGAAGGGGTATACTTGGTCTGCAACAATGTTTAGAAAGGTGGTAAAGTGGTAAAGTCCACATGTGGTAAAGTCCACATGAATGCCAGGAACCAAGGTTTCCCAGCAGAACATTCCCCAGGGCGTTACACTGCCTATGCTTTCTTGCCTTCTTCCCATAGTGCATTCTGGTGCCATCCTTTCCCCAGGTAAGTGACGCACATGCACCCGGCCATCCGCATGATGTAAAAACAGTGGTCACCAACCTTTTTAAGCTCAAGATGCCTGCCATTAACCTTGATGAAAGGCAAGATCTATCCATCGAAGAATTGACAGAATAAGACTGCCCTGATTGTACTTCCAGCTTGAGGCCTTTAATTTAGTATTTTAATTGTACTTGAATTACATTAAATGCTTTGGTTTTAAACTTTAATCTTGATGCAACCAAGAAAACCAACAATGTAACAACACTTGCAGTGAGCAGATCATCATTAACAGTAAAATGCTTATTCACTGAAGCGTCTGAAGGCACTACCGCTAGCATTTTATACATGAACTGCAATAGCAAAATTCTAACAACATTCTCAATTCTTAAGCTAAGTGCAGTTCTAGGTCCTGTCTTACGCAGCATCACTTTTCACAATGCCATCAGAAGGCAAAACTGCTGCAGTGATGTTACTCAAGTCAGTGTGATGGCTGTGACTCAATACTGTCTGTGATTCCTCTGTAGTTTGGCTCATAGCTAGGGATAGCCAGTCTGAGGCAGTCTGTGAGATGTCTGTCAGTAAGGCGGCTCCTGTACTTTGATTTGAATTCAATTCAATTTTATTTGTATAGCACTTTTTACAATTGACATTGTCTCAAAGCAGTTTTACAGGAACATAAAAACAAAGGATACAGATGTTAAGTGTATGGATTAATCCCTATTGAGCAAGCCGGTGGCGACGGTGGCAAGAAAAAACTCCCTAAGATGATATGAGAAAGAAACCTTGAGAGGAACCAGACTCAGAAGGGAACCATCCTCAACAGGAGTTCGTCCGTCGATTTTGACGAAGACCGAAGTTTCCATTTCTGGCTCCATTATGGAGAACACAAACTGGGACTCGACTTGTGCGTGAATTGGATTAAAGTGAGGAAGACTTGCGCAGCATCGGCCTCACTCTCACTTCCTGGTGACCACCATGATCCAGTGGCAAGACTGAGTCAAGACGACTGAAGATGGCCCCCGGGCGCAGTGATTCATACACCCATTCATACACTACGGACACTTTGGAAACGCCAAACTGATTCATACACCCATTCATATACTACGGACACTTTGGAAACGCCAATCCGCCTACCATGCATGTCTTTGGCTGGGGGAGGAAACCGGAGTACCCGGAGGAAACCCCCGCAGCACGGGGAGAACATGCAAACTACGCACACAGGGCCAACCCTGGAGGTGTGAGGCGAACGTGCTAACCACTAAGCCACCGTGCGCCACTCTGGGTAACAACAGATAGTGTGAAAGTAAAACAAAGTTCAGTATGGTTTTTACATGAAGTCTTTGTTGAACTAGTTCACTGTTCACTAAAGGAGACCTGAGTGCAAAATTGCATGTAGTAATTGCAGTCCCAAGGCCATCGCAGCAACCGTAGTCGCAGCAACCACAGTGAGAATGTCCATGTGGAATTGAGGTCCAAAACCATTTCATGGTACTTCATGCGGTACCATCCTAATCCATCTCCAGGCTGGGGCCTCCAGTTTATGAGAGCTCCATCCAGAGATAGAGCATCCAAACAGATCAGGCAGATCCGGAGAGCAAATTTGATCTGCAGAGGTTCGCAAAGTATGCACTCACTTTCAGTGCATATGCGGTAAGGAGAGGAAACTTCTATCTATTGACAAGTTCCCAAAAGTCACAGTCCCTTGGTCTATCTCTATGTCAACTCCATTTGGCAAAGCAAATACTTGCTGGAATTTGGCTGCAACCTGTTCGATATCAATGGGTTTGAATGGGTTTGAGACAAATGCAGCAATACACTCCATGACGTCTAATTCACCAAAATGCCGACTGAACTCTGTTGCCATGCTGTCTAGGTGAGCACAGTGATTCTCAGAGTAATTCTTATACTTGTCTTCAATGCTCTGTGACATTTTTTCCAGGTTGGGAACGTGCGTTAGCCTCCCGTGCTTTAGATGTGTGATCCAAACACCGAGCTTAGACTTAAATGCATTCAGTGCGCTTATCAGGTGGGGCAGGTGTCGGTCTTTTCCCTGGAGATCTTTGTTGACTGTATTCAGTTTTGCGGTCAAGTCTGTCGGAAACCCCAGGTCCAGCAGTTCCTTGTGCTCCTGGTTCTGACAGTTCCTTGTGCTCCTGGTTCCTTTCAGACAGAAAAGTCTTTATCTCAGGCAGCAAGTCAACAAAGCGTAACACTTCCCCGTGACTCAACCACCAGACATCAGCATGAAGTAGTGGGTCTCCATTAACGCCTTGAAGAAGCGATACTGAAGTGCTTTTATCAGTATGACCACCAGTGTCATTACGTGAGAAAAGTCCACGACTTTCCTAGCCAAGGCCTGCTGATGAAATCACACAATGATAATTCATGAAGTCAGGAAAAACAGGGTCATTAAGGCACAGTGCTATAAAACCAGAGCGCGCACCATGCATTGCCGATGCTCCAGTGGTAGTAATTGCTACCAGTTTATGAGTGGGGATATAATTTTCACTGACATTTTTTAAACTCATTGGAAACATCCTCATCTCTCATTCTCTCCTTTAAGTGCAAAAGAGTCAGGAAGTCATCCTTTGTTGTAGAATCCTGGAAAGCCATTCTGACTAAAACAAAAAGCTGAGCTGTGTCCATTACATTCAGAGACAAGTCATTTAGCACTTGTCGATCCACATCCTCTGACAGTGACTCGACTCTTCTCGTCATTGATGCAGGACCAAGCGGTACACCACGGAGTGAGGTTTTCATGTCTTCTTTGTTTTTGAAATCCTTCAAAATAGTCTCTGCAGTAATGGCCATTGCTTCCTTGGCATTTTGTTTTTAGCCAAAAAGTGGCTTATATGAAATGGTGCTTCAGTAGCAGCCTTATTTTGAGCAGCAGATTCTGGAAAAAGTGATTGCTGGGCCTTCAACTCAGATTTCAACTCGTCAACTTTCCTAGCATGGATTGTGTTCTTTGGCAGGTAGATGTCTTTAAATTTCAGGTGGTTGGTGTTGTGGTGCTGCACCAGATTTCCTCTTTTACATAGTGCTTGTTTTTGGTGGCACAACATACATACACACTTCTCTTTCACCAAGGTAGAAAAAAACTCCTCTTCCCATTCTGGATGGAAATTGTATGTTTTCTTCTTCTTTCGTGGAGCCTCCGCCATTCTACCTTACCTCATGTTACCTCATGGGCTATCATCGCTGTGGAGAGCCGTATATATGTTTGCGACAGTAATACATAAATACAGCAGTTGGATCAAGAAAAACAGAGAGAGAGGCTTGCAAAACTGAACATTAATCAGGCATGATGTGTTTTTTGTACTTATTATTCTTTTATCTTCGGGAGCTACCGGGACAGCAATGAAGATCGTGATCAACAGTTTGGCAACCACTGTTGTAAAAGATAACATGACCCATCAGACCAGGCCACCTTCTTCCATTGCTCCATGGTCCAGTTCTGATGCTCACGTGCCCATTGTAGATGCTTTCGGCGGTGGACAGGGGTCAGTATGGACACTCAGCCCCATACATAGCAAGCTGCGATGCACTGTGTGTTCTGACACCTTTCTATCATGGGCAGCATTAACTTTTTAGCAATCTGCTCTACAGCAGCTCTTCTGTGGGATCGGACCAGACGGGCTACCCTTGAGCTATGAGCATCAATGAGCCTTGGGCGGCCATGACCCTGTTGCAGATTCACTGGTTGCCCTTCCTTGGACCACTTTTGGTATGTACTAACAACTGCATACCAGGAACACCCCACAAGACCTGTCTTTGTGGAGATGCTGTGACCCAGTTGTCTAACCATCCCAATTTGGCCCTTGTCAAAGTCACTCAGATCCTTACGCTTGCCCAATTTTCTTGCTTCCAACAAACCAACTTCGAGAACTGACTGTTCATTTGCTGCCTAACATATCCCACCCCTTGACAGGTGCCACTGTACCAAGATAATCAATGATATTCACTTCAACTGTTTTTTTTAATCTAAAAAATAAATAAATAAATAAATAAATAAATAAATAAATGTTATTTACAGTAATACACTGAATTTTTAAAGAAACAGGCCTATAATTTCTACTTATTGCCACTATAGGAATTATTGAGGGTGGAGATGTAAGTGCATTTGCTCTGTAAGGCAGTGCTACTTGTGCTGTGTATCCAAAACCAACTACCCATCATAGGCAAATTCCCCTTAAACACACACACACACACGCGCTCATCTATGAACTCTTCACCCCATCTGGCTGTCACTCCTTCAGTCACATCGTGTACACACATCTGAGGGCATCATGAGAGTCGACAATCGTCTAATGACGTGACTACTTTCTCTTTTTCTCTACGTCCGCTCAGTAATTTCTAACAAATATCAACTGTCGGGAATTATTTGATTTTCTAGATCAAATTCATTTAACGGTAGCGCTTCAGTGCTAATGATTACAGTGTTTGTCCAGCTAATATCCCTAACCAGATGAACAGGTCCATATTAAGCCCTTGATAGAATTAATAAGTCTGAATGTCAGGAAAGGAAAGATGAAAAAGACTTTTTTGTAATGCTCAGTTTTGAAAAAGGTGGTCACCATGGCTGGGGACAAGAGCAGGGTGTCAGTTTTCTTCTAGCTATGCCGACAGGTGGCAAGGCTTGACCTAGTGTAAGCTATAACTTTCCCTCATTACCCGAGCTCGGATACACACAAACGCGCACAAACACACAAAGAGCAGTCCCTGTAGCAGGATTTTTCCAGTCAGGTGGATTTAATTACAAATGTATTAGGGTTTCCACTGAGACAGAAAGCACTGTGTGGATTAGCCTAGAGTAGCTATTCGTCTCAGCTGCACAGTAAGTGCTTGGAGACTGGTGTCTTGGCACCAGATAAAAACTGGGGAAACAAAACGTGAACTTGCTAATGCCTGTACCACTGTCTTGGCTGCAAACAGGCTATCGGTGAAGCAATAAAATAAATACTTGTTAATACTTGTTACAGAGGAGGAACACTTGACAACACATAATGCCAATTCACTCATCACAACAAGGGGCTGTAATACAACACAGTGGCCCCGATACGCCAAAACTGCATACAAATAAACCAGACTGCAGTTTACAATCTGATCGTGCAAACTTTACAGTCCGTTTCCTTTTTGATCAACTGAGCATATCATTTTAACAACCTGGAAAAACTTAAATAATCAAAACCAATATATATATAGCAAGTACATTTACATTTAAACCTACATTTATGGCATTTTGGCAGACGCTGTTATCCAGAGCAATTTACGTTTATCTCATTATACAACTGAGCATTTGAGGGTTAAGGGCCTTGCTCAAGGGAATAGCAGTGGCAGCTTGGCAGTGCTGGGATTTGAACTCACGACCTTCCGATCAGTAGTCCAACATCTTAACCACTGAGACATGACACACTGAGCTAAGTAATAACAATAAAAATTCATTAAATAAATGTAACTAATGTTGAGAATCACAACTGTGCACACTGGAGCCTCGTACTAAAACTTACGCAACAGGGTTTAATTTCAAAATGTAATTTATAAATGTGACTCAGTATGAGCAGATAGCTTTTGGCAGTATTTTTTTTTTTTTTTTTTAACCTTTTGGCAGACGGGCTGTTTAAAGATGTTTAGAGGTCATCCAATGTTTTGGAAATTATCATTTCATATTTGATGATAAAAAAAAAAAATAAAAAAAAAAGGCACCAGATGTGATTTTATGCATTTTGGTTCAAATAACGTCATTCAGTATTTTGTTTATATTAAATACGAATTTAATTATTTATGCTGCGTTCAATTCAACTTACATCGATCTCAACCTCTGTGCGTTTGAGCTACAAATTGGGGAAAAAAAAAAGAAAAAAAAAACACGAACGCCTCCATGTTTGCTGGTCAGCTAACTGTGATGAGTGATCTATACTGACCGTCTCAAAACAGTCAGTGTTACAGATTTAATAAGCTAATATGTCTGTATGAGGGGCCGTGTTAATTTGCCATCACTTACTGAACCAAATGTTGAAGAGACCATCCCAAGTTCCCGAGTATGAAGTTGAGGGAGCATTATCTTAGTCGGAGTTACAACCTTTAGTTGAATGTAGAATTAATTCAAGGTGGTAACATGGCTGAACTATATTCATAAATATAGTTTTAAATCATCTGACCTATTCAAGTTCTAAAATAAAGAAAAAAAATATGACTATATCCTGGTGAGCTTGAAAAATTGTTCAGTTTGGTAATTAATAGCTTTATTTTGAAAAAAACAGAAAAGTCTAGCGGGGGGCATGGTGGCTTAGTGGCTAGGATGTTTGCCTCGCACCTTCAGGGTTGGGGGCTCTAATCCTGCATTTTCAGATTGTCCGTGATGTGTGAATGTGTGTGATTGTGCCCTGAAATGGGTTGGCACCCAGTCCACGGTGTCCCCCACCTTGTGCCTCAAGTTCCTGGGGAACTCCAGGTTGCTCCAGGCTCCCAGGGAACCCTATGTAGGATAAGCAATATGGAAAATGGATGGGTGGATGGATAAACGTCTATACACACACACCCACACACACACACACACACACACAAACACACACACACACAATTCATTTCAGTAAAAACAAAAGACTGAGATTTGACTCAGATGTCTTCATAAGGCTTTCCGAGTTCATCATTTTGAACCAGCAAAATGAATTATCCACTGTGATGATAAAAATAATTTAAAAAGGTGTTTTAATAGAGTCAAGATAAACATAAATATCATATATAAATATCTATAGTAATAGATATTAAATGAATGACTCAGTGTTTTTTTTCTCTCCCCTCAACATAATCTCAATTTACTGCATCTGTAATGTAGAAGCGATTACCGCTAACAGGAAGTTCAAGATGTTTCTCTGTTTGAAAAATGCATGACTAAGAGCGGTAAATAAACATTTACACAAAACATTTTTGTACATTGAGTTCATGAACTTTTCAGTCAGATGAATTTACAAGTTAAGCTTTAAATCGGTATAGTTCATCCTTTCACAGATGGGACGTTTCAATGGACAGAGAATTTGTGGTTGTGTGTTAACATACACAGCGCAAGGATACAACAAACCCTTCAGGAATGTAAGTAACCAAAATGACTTTTACTGTTTTACCCAGTGTTGGAAAGTTGTAAAATAAGGGCAGCTATGGTAAGACTTTCTCTCATCCACCTCATACTAAGACCTTCACCGTTAGAGTAAAGAAGTAGTATTTTATCACTTTTATAGCTGCATATTTCGACCAGTTATCAACATTTACAAGCCTGTTCATTTTAGAGAAAATTATTAACATGAGTAAATAATATATTCTCTCCAGTGCTGGTGATCGCACATACACAACAGACAGAGTTGAAAGAGATTCACTTGTAAAAAAAAATCCTGCAGTATTATTGTAAGGAAAGAAATTCTTGAACTTATATAATTGGCCAAAATAAAACAAAAATAAATACACTACTTCTTCAACATGTATATGTTGCTCCTAAAGGCAAACCTCAATCTAGTGTCTTTTATATGAGATCAGGATACAGATTGTAGGTCATAGCTCCCAAAATGGGAACCTCTACTTTAAACCTCATTTTGCAAGCGATGGGGAATGAAAAATCTCTAAGGACCTGTCCAACTTATAGTATGACCAACATTTAGCTTAATAGACACTGTGAGAGCAGATTCAAGCATACATAAGAGGTGGAAAAGGTCAAAAACCCTTTAAAGGTAAAAGCAGGAAATCCTCGAAAACATTAAGAGCGAACATTAATATTTGAACGTCGTTTATTTAACCAGTATCCCTGCTACTTTTTCCTTTCCTTGGATTGGACAAATCTGTCCAGAAGCTGTTTCCATTTATTCTTCACGAGAAAATGCTATTTCTTGTCAGGCATTTTCAATTGCTGTACGAATAAAGGACAGACCCGTTGGCATATCATATAAACGTTTAAAATGAACGAACCAGCGCTACAAGAAACTCATTGTACTGCTAGTCGTACTCAACAGCTGCTAGTTGTGCTCATTGTACTGTACTGACAGGTGACAGCAAGGTACTAGACTCCGCCCTTAGCTGACAATAGCACCGCTTGCTACAACGTTCTGAATTACATAGTGTTGCTTTGACACCTTTCTGAATACAACAATTCATGAAATCTACTTTGCCCAGCCCAAAGCATATGCGTTAATGTAGGGCTGTTCGACATGGTGATACATATCATAGGACGCATCCATTAATTTTCCATACCACTTATCCTACACAGGGTTGCGGAGGAGCCTGGAGCCTATGCCAGGGAAGGATGGGGCACACCCCTGTATGGGGTGCCAACCAATTGTAGGACACAATTACACACAAATTCACAAACCCATTCTCACACTGCAGACAATTTGGGAATGCCAATCAGCCTACAACGCATGTCTTTGGACTGGGGGAGGAAACTTGGCCCCAACCCCAAAGGTGCAAGGCAAATGTGCTAACCACTAAGACACCCCCTGTCTTTTGATAAGATATTTTCTTATTTTTTCGGCAGCCGTTTTATGTCACTAAGGTCAGCGATAGGAGCTACTCGCTGTGTGCTGTAGCGAAAATAAAAACAAGCATGGAGGACCATGGCACAGAGCGAACCTCCCCACAACACTCCGACACAGAACAGGCATCATCCCAACTAAAACATGAGGAACTTGTACCTAAATGGTCAACTTGTAAATGGTCGTCTGTAAGTTACGCTGCAGACCAGTCATGAACGCATGCAGTTACTTTGACCATTTTTTCATCAATTTTAGAAAAAATTTTAGCCATCTCGTGATATATATTATACATACATGTACACATATATACATACATACATATATACATACACACATACACACACACGCATATACATACATACATACACATCGCTTCAAGATATGAAATTGTCCATATCATGATATAAGATTTCTTCCAATACGCCCAGCCCTATGTTAACAGTAGGTTATACTGTGCCAAATTTACTTAATGGGGCAATATTGACCTAGCTCATGAATACTGAAACACAATCACAGAGGGCAAGAGTTTACATGTGAAAGAACTGCTAAGGCACGTGATAGATTCTTCTCTCTCAAAGGAAAAGTAATTAAGGAAAAATCCTGACTCCACACCAGCTCAGTACAATACTCTCTGCACAACCTTTCACAGCTATCGACAGAATGAAAACTCTACGTGCTGTTTCGGCACTTGGCTCCCGTCCCTTACTTAAATTAAACACAATCTTGTACGGCAAATGCCTTTTTGCTGCATTCCGCCCTCTCGCTGAAAATCCCACCAACTGTGGACAAACAAGTTAAGAGGACATGAGGATTGCATAACCACCTCCTCTCCACATACCTCCCCTTTGACAGCCAGATAAAATAACTAGGTTGCTGAACTGGCACAACTGTCAGCCTTGGCACAGGAACACCGCGCAGGGTAACATTTCGAGGGATGGTATATATTATATATACATATTTCATGACGGCTTCGCTGCTGAGGAGAGCCAACTGCATATGAATGCGCTGAAACAGGTTCTGATGAACACAAAGCTAAGCAGATAAACCCAGGACATACCAACATTCCCTTCATAGTTCAAGAGCGTTTTCTGTTTATCAGTGAACAAGATCACACAAGTATCGTCATGCTGATCCTAATCAGAACACCAGACATGAGAAAGCCTTTCCCTGACCCACCCAATACCAATTACAGCATGTAAAATATTAAACGGGGTTGTGTCAGCTGTCTCCCCTTAGGAGGAGAGCTTGGAGGGAAAAGCATTACAGGAAACCGACACTCTGAAATACATTCAATATATATATATATATATATAAACTATTTGTGATGTGCTTAGTGATTCTAGTGCCAGTTTCTTGGTTGGTATTTTTTGTTACTCCTGTTAGAACTATTTTGAGTGACACGGTGGTGCAGTTGCTACCTCACAACTACAAAGTTGCGGTTCGATTCTGAGCTCGCGTTACTGTCTACATGGAGTTTCTGTGTATATTCTCCTGCACGTGCACATGTGAGCATCCTCTGTATTCTCTGGTTTACTTCCAGCCCCTAAAAAATGCTGATAAATGGACTGGGTACACCACATTGCCCAAAGGTGTCAAAGAGTGTGTGAAGGCCAGTGTGCATGGTTCCTGGAAATGGATTAGCGATGTATTCCCACCTCGCGTCCATCGATCCCGGGAGATACTCCAGATCCACCACAACCCTGACCAGAATAAAGTGGCTACTTACGAATAATAAATAAATGAAAATGTATTTTCTTTAGATTTTTAATTATTAGCGCCAGCACTAAGTGACTGATCTGGTATGTCTCAAGCTGCAATGTGCCATATACGCCATATTGTGCTGCGCACCATCGTCGCATTGCTTTAACACATACTTCCCTGCTTTTACATCACAGTGAAAGACGTCTGGCCGACAGTCGCTGAGATTGCAGTATCTCTGTGGAAAATGCTTCATGCCCACAATCACCTGAGTAAAGTAGACATTTTTCTCTCTTAATTCACATCAAATTGACCTTTTCTGTAATTTGGCTCCAGATTTTGGCTTAAAAAAAATAAAAATAAAAACACAGAACATATACATTATATTTTACCGGCATGGACATGACAAAATAACTTGCACTTTTAACTCTGAGAAGGCTTTTTTTGTGTATACTCGTTATTTCAGCGCAGTGAGTTTTGCCTTTAATGTCTTATGAGTTTTGTGGGTATCACCAAATGGAAATCAGCTGTGCCGTGCATACGCCTGCTAATTTACGGTCAATTAGCCTTCAACGACACGCACATGCAAGTATAAAGTAAATTAGCGTTCCAGAAATGTTTGTAAATCCAGCGGAAATTTTTTGCTCGGTTTGGCTTACGCAAACATTTACACACAACTTTACTAAAACGGTTATGAACAAGACCCAGTGTCAGCAAATCTTTTTATGGAGTACAATATACAGTATAAACGTTTAATATGATGACACTGGATTAATCAACCAGCAGCACAGAAATGTTCATCAAAGCAGTGTTTGGGGATTGTATACCTTCAAGGGATGAAACACAATGAGAAGGTCCAGGAGTGAGGGAAGAGAACATCACTCACTCGGTCATTCTGTGCCCACAGAGCAGTCTATAGTGCTGAGCTTTGATACCCGCACAGAACAAAGTGAGGCAGAGTTAAATATAGGAAAGGGGACCTTTGTACACGCCAACTACCTCATACACTATTGACCAGTCAATGGGATGGGCTCAGTGCAGGTACAAATGGCCCTTTTACACTGAACTCAGATCAGTGACAAATGCATTCTGTGCACTCATTAAGGTTATGAATCACAAAAGACGAGCTGGGGGTAGATCAGATCTCAAATGTCTTCTGTATGATCTCGGAAACGCATGTGGAAACAGCAGAGACTCTCGATTTGGATGAAATGAGTCAGACTTAGTCAGTCAGTCCGCTTATCGTGGCTGTGATCTTAAAATTAAGACACACGTGGCGTGAACATCTGTGAGGTACCAGCTGTGCGATTACTATGACTGCATTGCAAAGCAAATTAAACCAAATCAGTGAAATACGAGTGACCATGAAATCTGTTCAATAAGAACATGTGCACACTACAGTGTGTGTGTGAGAAAGTATATGTGCATATATACAATCATATATATATATATATATATATAGCCAATCATATACACAGCCATTCATGTGGTCACAGTGCAATGCACAAAATCATGTAGATACACTTCAAGTGTTTCAGTTAATGTTCACATCAAACATCAGCAAGGGGGGGGGGGGGGGGGGA
>JANDJT010000167.1:9546538-9571347 GCA_024331685.1 Stegophilus panzeri | reverse complement strand
TGTTTATATGTTTCTGTAAAGCTGCTTTGAGACAATGACCATTGTAAAAAGCGCTATACAAATAAAATTGAATTGAAGAACTGGAGGAAAAACGTTATATACACACATTGGAAAACAACCAGGTAAACATAGACACTAGATTCTATGGGAAATTGTAAATAGTGTAGTTTTCTTCTTCTACCCAAACACTATAAAACTACACACATGTAATAATGCAGTGATGTAAGTAATATTTGGATAGGATCAGATTTCTGGACTATATGTCTGTTGCCAGACATGCATCATAATCTGTATGTAGGCTACGTCTACTGTATGCTATTCAGAACGCTCCTCTGACAGGATCCTTTTGAACGTTGTCTATATTTTCAATGGAGGTCAACAGAAAACATCGCTTCCTACAGTACTCCATACAGAAAAGGCTCTAAAACTCTTTCCCCCACAAGAATTTATATAATAGAATTTTTTTACCCACATGCCGATTCAGATGGGATAAATAATACCGTAGGTTATTTCTACTGGTCATTTTATAGAAGGTCAAATATGGAGAAATCTTTCCAGACATGTGTACGTGCACTCTGAAAAAAAAAAAAAAATACTGTCTATTTAAATTTGTCTTCGGGAGTTTTCAGACCTGTAGATCTGTTCTTTGTTCCGAAACAAACTGTTGCGTTTTCTCCTTGGCTTGATTTGCTTTCACAAGGCAACATTTCATTTCAAAGCGCACCGAAATGTGTTTATGCAAGTCACATGTGAGTAAAATGTCCTCTCATTGGTCAAAGTGCACATATTTATGTTCTGAGGTAATGCTCATGACGGTCATCCGTACAGATGGATCGACAGCAGCTCAGCGAGCTTATCGTGGCTTTCTTTTTAGCTGTATCTTTCTAATTTATCCAAATAATATGTTGAACGGAGCGATTAAAGCCCATCTCATTGAGATGCTCACTAAACACCTTGTAAACCTCTGTGTTTTTATGCGTTTTTGAAAGTTGTTCAGAAGGTATTTATGTTCGTCAGACCAAACTTCAATGAGGCATTTCAATTCGTGTTACGAGCAGTTTTTTTTTTAATATAACGCAGTTCCCATCATTCACTGTTATGCAGGTTAGTTTGTTGGTCCGTTGGGTCAGGTTGCTTTCTCACGCGAACCTCTCCAGAGTTCGTTTGCACTCGGGTGTTCTCGGGCCGGTTATTTTGGTGCGCATCCGAGCGCCGTGTTCATATGTGTCTAAACGAACCGAACCAAGGGACAACACACACCAGGTTCTGAAACAAACGCACCCATCAAGCCAGGTGTGAAAACACCCTTAGAAACCGATTTCAATCATAATCCTTTATGAAATAAATATTTCCTTTATAAATATTTCAAGCGTAACCAAGGCTCTAAAATTAGAACAGGATATTTCTATTTCAAGAAAAAGAAGAAGGGCTAACAGAAACTATTTGATTGTACACACTATTAGGTGATAAAGTTTAATATCTTTGTTAAAGTTTGTTTTATGAATGCATTCCTGAGTATAATCTCATTTTATTGGCTGCTACCATGAGAAACAGGATTAATTAACTGGAATCAGGCATTTTTTCTTGTTTCTGTTTGAACGCTACTAGCCAGACAGCTCCACTGTAAGCGTTGGGATATCAACGTGAGAGTCGATGAAGAATCCTACCTAGGTTTACGGTAAGAGAAAAGCAGATCATGATTTATGGCAAAATTGGACAATGGTAGATTGTGCCTTAAAGTGCACCTATTATGTTTTTTTCAAATATTACCTTTCATGTAGTGTGTTATAGAGCTGTTTGTGAATGTAAAAACGTCTGCAAAGTTTCAAAAATCAAAGCACGCAACAAACGGAGTTAGTGACTCCCAAAAGAAGGAACCGATTCTGAACAGCTGAAACGATTTGTTAGTAATTCCAGACTTACTTCCTGTACTAACCTATGTAGGTTTGTAACAAAAAGCCCCAGATCTGGTCTTCATCAGCTGCTCGCTGACAGCAGTAGACCAATCACAACAGACTGGGACATCTGACCAATCAGAGCACAGTATGCTCTCTGAAAAGAGGAATTTAGAGTGAATCCTTTAGAACGGATCATTGAACGAGTCGTTTGAGACACTGGGGGGAAAAAGGTAATGCTGCAGTTTAAATTATGAGCACGTTAAAGTGTTTTTTAACCTTGGATGCATGTAAATCTATTTTATGAGACCTTTAAAACAAAATTAGGCACGTTTCAAAACCATAATAGGTGCGCTTTAAACAACTGAATAACAAATTAATTTAATCACCGCATCCACCCACAAAGCATGAACACTTACCAATTTAACCGTACAGATCCCGGAATTTATTTTCTACAATTCCTCACTCCACTGAAATGAATTCCCGGTTACACTGCTGCCGACACCTGACGCGCTTCTGAATCTTTTTTAGACGCGAGTACAACTTACATGAAATGCAGCAGACATTTGTTGATTTTAAACCACCTACGCTTCAGATCTGCTGTGAATTATATATAGTGTAAAAATGTCTAGGAGTAATGTACTACGTGCTGTTACTACGAGGTCGAACGAAACGAAGCCGAACAAAATGAGGCTGGGGCCGTATTTTGCCCACGGGCCTTTTGTCTGTCAAGTGCGCCTTAAAGCGACGTGTCACTGCAAATAAATACTAAGCTCTTCCGACTGATCCCAATTCCGAGATGACTCCGCCCACATCCACGGTGCACGAGGGCTCAGTGAATGGTTTGATGAGAGTGAAAATGGTCGCCAAATGTCAACGCAATTGAAAGCTTTTGCGTTTTGAACTGACACGTTAGTCAGCACTCACCATCAATATGCTGATCAGGGGAATACCTTTATGATGTTCATCCCTAAAAATCAATGGCAGTGTAAACTGAAGCTGTTCTCAGCTCATGGTTGCCCAACAACTTACTAATATACATTATGTCGATTGTTCCTTGAGTTTGTCACCCATCTGTATATATTCCACTTGATGAATACGATCAGCCTCATGAGACATGATGTAATGCAGACAGAGACTGTAACAGGGAGAGAGGGGAGACTGGGAGAGAGGATTATATATGAACCTGCCGTTCACTCCTGACACACTGGAACGAGTAACTCCACCTCACACACTGCGCACCTACACACTCGCTGAAACGAGGTCTATAAATACCTGCTCCTGTGTGGAAATATCTGCGCAAGGAGTCATCAAAACACACAACGGCATTTGACTGCTCGAAGAAAAGAATGCTTTCCACACACCATGTCTCTTACTAACACGAAACTAGCACAATCACCTACTATCATGTGCAGTGCACGAGTCATGAGGATCAGTACACCGCGAACTCACTCACCCCTTGCCGGCAGGCTTGCTCGTTGAGCGCCCTCACCCATGCTCGCTGCCAGTGCTCTCTGAACGACCTGAATGTGAAAAGTGAGGACAGGAGGCCCTTAACTCCGGCCTCAGAGTCACCTCGGCCCAGCCGGTACCTGAGCAACAAGCCCCACACTCCTCCCGTCAGCGTGTGGTGGGTGAGACGCAAGGGCAGCTGCCACGGTGTCTCTCTGCCCTGCGCAGCCCTGCCACCTCTCCTGGACCTCAGCGAAGCCTGCGAGAACTGAAGGAGCCATGTGAGCACAACCAGGAGAGAGACGCAGAAGAGCGCCACCAGGATCGGCCAGCTTACGTCCTCAAAGTCCATCGTCTCCCTGGATCACTTGGGTCCCATTTTCAACATGGGCTGGAAAGTCTGGTTCATCAACGTGGGAGCCTGTGGAGAAGAGAGAAGGAGTAATGGAGCATAAAGAGGCAATCATTTGATTATTAAGGCCACTGAATGTCTAATATGTACGGAAGAAGAGACTCAGACGACATATGCTGTTACAGGAATATAATCAATAATATAAACTCACATAAAGCAGAGATACTATGACCACTCAGAAGTTGATTATTTTCCAATAACAGCACATCCCAAAGTGCTGCTTTATTCCTCTTACACCACAGCAAACTGACAGCAATTACATTTTAAATGTATTAATGAATGCCATATTGTATCCATTTTTTTTATCCGTTTACAGTTACATTTAACGTCATGAAACGTCCTCAAAAAACAAGCAGTTATAAGCAGTTGCTCGCTCACCAGACAAGTTAGCAAGACAGAAATCACAGCTTGTCATTGTCATGCTGCAGAGAAACTGAAACAATGCAAAGACTTTAGGACTGAAGACTTTCCTGTTGTGGAAAAACTTCCTAACCATTACAAAGCACTGACACTGGAGACTCCTTCCATAAATGTTAAATAAATGTTTCCTTACAGAAAGCTTCACGATATAGTTGTATATCCTTAGGTTCTGCAAGATCTGTGCTTTATCAGTCAACACCACATACCATTCATGCCATAAAAAAAACATAAGCGGACCTGAAAATATGTCAAATATTTAGACAGTATCTATCCGATTAGCACGTCCACAGCCTCGTCAGTCACCACTCATGAGAGAAATAAGAGCAATATCTGGTCAAATGTTTTATCATGTCTATTCTTTTTCTCCGTAAACTTGCACCTCAAGAAATTTCAAGGCTAGGTGAAGTTACATCAAGCATCGTAAAGAAAGGATGACCTAGTAAACGATCCAGAAATATCTGATAAACATCTTCAACTGATAAATACGTTGCCAAGAATTCCAGACTGCACCTCACCAGTTGCACTTTTCTCTCTAAATGACTCATTTCACCTTACCGATATCATTTTAAATTCGATGCCGTTTTGGTTGGCAGTAAAGCTGCAATGATTACTCGACAAAATCTACTTTCTATTTATTTATTTTGTAGTTTAAGATTTCCCTGGGAACTAAGAGGGCCAAACCTGTTCCAGCATGTCAATGCCTGTGTACACAAAGCGAGCTCCGTGAAGACACGAGGTCAGAGTGGAAGAACTCGAGTGTCCTGCACAGATCTCTGATCTCAACCCCACTCAACTCCTTAGGGATGAACTGGAACACCTGACCTCACTAATGCTCTTCCGGCTGAATGCGCAGAAATCCTCACAGCCACGCTCCAAAATGAGTGGAGGTTTATTATAACAGCAAAAAAGAATCTGGAACGAGATGTTCAACAAGCACATATAGCTGTGATGGTCAGCTTTGCATCAACTTTTGGCTGTATACACACACACTATAGTGTATACTGTGTTTATGAGAGAAACTGATAGTGTCTGAAATGAAAAGCTATTTTTTGTTTGTTTGCTAGCATAATTATGCTAGCAAACAAACATATATTATCATGTAACGTATTTATTTAATAACTTATATTTAAGTCAGTAAAATGAAACGAGTTAAGCAGGAGTCAGAGTAGTTTATGGAAGACCGGAAGGAGAACATAAAGGCGAGGGATGTACAGTATTATTTGAATATATTCAGTATTTTAACTACGGTACATTTCTGCAATGTGGGCCTTAATAAAATATATAACAAATAAATCTAATCTCTTCTTGCTCTTGGAGTGTGTGTGGGGTTGTTGTTGTTGTTTTTTTTGAGACACCTGACAGCACAGTGTTTGTGGCGTTAGCTTACATTACATGAACATCACCGTTCACACTGACATTAACAACAACACCACCACCGTTGCCAACTGCGCTGTGTCTCGTGCAGCATGGCAACGCAGCCTGGCATCGCTACCCAGCTCCATTTTAAACACATGCACTGTTGATTTTGGATCTAAATACATGAAATAAACGTGCAGTTCAATCACAATTCCTGCGCCGGTGTTTATGAGCACTGTGTGTGAGTTAGCCGCGGATAGCTTATTCAGCTCCAGCAAAACGTAAACACCATGACTGGCAATGCAAATAGAAATGACCGTATTTACCGTGTTTTTATTTTCCTCCTCCGGAGATCAAACTGAACGGTTTGTAGAAAAGCTCAGCAGAGAGACAGCACCGAGGCGATAAAGAACGTCACTGACAGCTAGCCTCTGCGGATAGCCGCCGATATTCTCGCTGGTAAGCCAAAGATGTGCGCAGAAGGCTGAAACAAGCCGCGAATACCGACCGAGAGACTCTGTGCTGCTCCGCTCGGCTCAGCCTGTAGGATTGAACACCGCCCCTAAAGAGCTCAGCCAATCACAGCAAGCCGGTCATCTAAATAACTACCGAGAGAGCGTCAATGCATTCGCCATATTGGATGAGGGCATATTTGATCATAATCCGTAGAGCCGCCATATTGGATAAGGCATATTTGATCAAAGTCTGTACAGAGGTGAGGGTCTACCCTGCACATTTGAGCATTTTCCCTTTTTAAAACGTGTATTATGTAAGATTCGTGGGGGGGAAATGTCTCTAGCGGTTAAATGAGTAGAAGTGAATAAGATTTTACTTTTTGTTTTTTGCCATGACAAAATATTTGTATTTTGTATTGCCAAAGCAACATACGACAGAGCAAGTGACGTAGGAACTGAACAAAACATAAAGTAAAAATAGTAATGAAAATACAAAAAAATAAGCCGATGCTAAATAAATAAGTAGCAAAATTAACTAAAAACTAGATGCAACATTTTTTACTCACTGAGTCCGCCCCAATTTCCGGTCATGTACACAAAGCTCCGCCCCCAAATTTGCTATGGCGACTCAACTATAGTTAGCTTAACCGTTAACAAGGACTACCCTGGCATCATTTTCAAGCACACTCGAAAATTCAACTATTTGAAAGCCAAGTTACAACTCTATAAATATGCAAGTTCTCCTCAACATTCTCCTCAATGATTTATGAGGATGTGAAAGGGTGTTGGGGCATGGCTATAAAATGACTGACAAGAGGCCAGTCCCAATACAAATAACATTCCGGACCGGAAGGCAGGTTAACAAACTGTTTTTCCCCCTCAGCTACGTAATAGACGTGTTCTGAGACAAACTATTATCCATCCATCCATCCATTTTCGGTATTACTTATCCTATACAGGGTTGCGGGGAGCCTGGAGCCTATCCCAGGGGAATCGGGGCATGAGGCTTGGGGACGACACCCTGGGTGGGGTGCCGACCCATAGCAAGGCACAATCACACACATTCACACATTTTGGAAATGCCAGTCAGCCTACAATGCATGGCTTTGGACTGGGGAAGGAAACTGGAGTACCTGGAGGAAATTCCTGATGCATCGGGAGAAAAAATATTGACTATTGCATCATAAACACACCCACTTCAAGTCAGGAAGGGCTGTTAATTAGCTGATTAATTGATTCAAGTGTTTTGTGAGCAGGTAAATCTATCAAATCTGCAAAATAGGGCCACTTCAGGACCAGGATTGGGAGACTGTGGCGTAAACCGTTTTTCACATACAATATGAGCTACATTCAAATGAGGTTCTAAATCCAAAACACATCCGATATGCAGTCATTTCGCTCACATGCAAGCACTCACATCTGATTTTCCTGTTAATTTTGTAATGCAACAATAGGCAAGGCCAAAATTCATCATAAGACGATGCATGTGAATTATGGAGGGTAGTCAGTAGAGTCCAGATAAAATAAATATTCTCCTCAAAAACCTTATAGGGTAGCTATAGACGCCAGGCTTCCTGTGAGCACGTTTCTCAGGCAAAATCTGTCCTGGCTCCAATGCCAATGCAAAATTAAAATGTATTATGGCAAAATAACTGCAGTGGAAACAACAGAAGATGCAGCCTGTAGAAAGTCGGTATTGGATATGGTCAGGTCTTACATATATGTAAACATATACTAGATTAACTCCTTAATCTGTATGCAAGTCTTTTCCAAGCGAGCCTTTTCTCAAGCTCTTTTAAAAAAAATTACCAACTCTAAAATCATACAAATTGTGGAGTTTTTAAGGTATTTAAATTTCTATCTAAAGAATAGTGTGTGATGTGAGTTACAATAAAAATCAATAAATTGCTTTTGATATGTAAGGAAGTTAACACAATATAACAGGAATATATCAGTGTATCAGGAATATTAGTGCTGGGGTGGTGTAATGTGTACAGATGGAAAGCAGGTACCAACAAGTGGTTGATTATTTGTCAGTAACCACACATCCCGAGGTGTTTTTACTCTTTTTATAATGCTGCGATTTGTGAATGAGTTGTTACTATAGAAATGATAAGGTATTAGAAGAAGCCCATTAATATAAACTGGTGATTTGAATTACAACCTGAATTATTGTTAGAGCTTAGTAGTAAAAATCAAATGCGCTTAGAAGTATGCCGTACTTGCTGGTATACAACCCGTACAATGCAAAACGACTTTAAGGCAATCAAAAACTTTTTTTTTTTAAATTTTGCAAAAGGAATATACAGTAGCATACAATGGACTAGTGTCCCATCCATTATTTTAGCCTTGCACCTAGTATTCCTGGGATAGGCTCAAGGTGTACAGTTCCATGGTGTACCCAGTGGTGTACCCAGGATAAAACAGATCATTGAATGAATGTAGACAAGTTTGGTTTTCTACTTCTGTATGCACGTGTGTGTGTGTGTGTGTGTACTCTTTATTTTTATTGTTATTTTTAATGTTTACAGGAATGTTTTTCCTGCATGTCTACACCATTGTACCAAGCCTTTCCTCCTACATGTACACGTGCTTGGCTACATAAAGTGATTTAGATTCTCATTTTATTTCATTAACTTGGTGCTGATGTACGAAAATACGCAAACCGTTCAAACAGCATTATAAACATCGTATTATTAACATGTCACGACAACCGGAAATAGACAATATTCCACAATCTTCAATAAGGGTGACAGTGAAAGTATTTGTAAACCTTATTGAACGTTTATGGTATTTGTATGCACTTCGACTTCCGGTTGTGAGTTCACGCTTAAAAAGTCCGACAGCGAATATTAAAAATAAAAAATAAATGCTATACATATAATACATATTTTCAATAATGTCCTGTATAAAATAAATACATCTCAAATCATAATATGTAGAACAGTTTGTTTTTTCTCCCGTCTCATTTGGGCGGCAGTGTCAAGAAATGGGTTCAAGTTAAACCTTTGGGAATGGAGGAATACTAAAATGCGCTCTATTGTCTATACAGTGTACTATCTAGGATGTAAAATGTATATTATTGTATGGCCTGTGTAGTGCGCATGTAGGGAGTAGGGTACTCATTTGGGACTCAGCCAGCTGTACTGGGCAGCGCTCATGTTGACGGAAGTAGACGTGTAGTTTTCCGATTGTGTCGCGGCTCGGCTGGAAACATTGACATTGTCTGTCAGGTTTAGCCGCTTCTCGGTTTCGAAATGATTTAAGTATGTTTATCGCAAAAGTTTAGAACGGTTTGCTGTTTGCGTGTTTTGTTGTTGTTGTTTTTTTGTTTGTTTTTGTTGTTGTTGTTAAAAAAAAAAGAATGCTAGGGCTGTAGGATAAGGGCTGAGGTTTAGCTAGCTAGCTAATTAGTTCGAGCTGTCATTCATCGGTCAGATGTGTGGTGTGTCCTGCACTTAGAACTTGCGAAACAACATGAAAGAAGAGTCGTGTGAACAAATAAGAGCTGCAGTAATAATAAGATAACGGAGAGAAGCATGAATGTCGTGAGTCTGGATGTGTGTAGTGATAGACAGAGCTGATTGTATCACAGGGAAGCGTTCACATCTGTCCATCCGTCATAGGTTCATTACTGTAAATAAGAGTTTCCAGAAATGCCTCCAGTCCCTGTCCTTCCCCTCATCATCAGCTGCTGCATGTCTGTTCTGGGCTGCGTGGCAACACTCAAGCTCATCCCAGCCTTCAAGGAGCACTTCATAGCTGCCAGGCTGTATGGCAAGGACCTGAACAAAACCACAAAAAATGAAGTGTGAGTCGATATTACTTTTCATCCAGTAACTGCTTTTATCTTGATTGGGGTCATAGTGGATCCACAGCCTGTCCTGGGAGCACTGGGCATGAGGCTGGAGCACACACACACACACTTACTCACTCACACTTTAGAGTCACCGGTTACCAGCTACTACCATGTTTTTGGGAGGTGGAAGGAAACCTGAGAACCAGAAGGAAACCCACATTGGAGAACATGAGAAGTTCTAAACGATGGAGTTTAAGATCGAACTGCCGAGCCGAAGCTGTCTAGACACTGGCTCTGTCGACTTTTCGGACACAGTCCTGATTGTAGCTGCTGTGACACAAAGAAGTTGACCTCTAGCCCATAATGATAATAAGTCTTTATTGATCACATATACACTACAGGACAGTGAAATTCTTTTCTTTGCATACCCCAGCATGTCAGGAAGCTGGGGTCAGAGCACAGGGTCAGCCATGACACAGAGAGGGTTAAGGGCCTTGCTCAAGGGCCCAAATGTGGCAGCTTAGCAGTGCTGGGGCTTGAACCCCGACCTTCTAATCAGTAACCCAAAGCCTTAACCGCCAAGCCACCACTGCCCCATCTAGAAGGAATCCCAGTTCTTGCCTCGGTGATTAGTGCAGTCGCGGTTTCGTGCCGGCGCGTTCACCCCAACGCAGCAGTGCGGTGGTAATTTGGCATGTTCTTTCTCATTGGAAATAGCTTGAAATCTCTCTGACATACACAGTGATTCGTGTTGGGTGTGTCATCTCCTCGGGACGCACCACTGGACCTCGTTTCCGTTGAATAATTCATCAGCCATGTTAGCTAATGCTTTTAACGAGTCATATCGGATTTGATTTGATTTGGATGTTAGAATATCTAAATCTGAGTCATCTGGATTCCTGTAAAGCTGTTTATGGACTATTTCCGAATCAAAATTGTGTTAGAATGTTATCGCAAAAAAAAACCACCTAATGTCATGTTATTTAAAGATGTTGAAGTGTGTCCTGTAAAACACAATGTCAATGTCCATCTCTTGTTGTAATGTTTACAGTCAGGTCCATATGTATTTGGACAGTGACACAATTTGCATAATTTTGCCTCTGTACAACACCACGATGGATTTGAAATGAAGCAATCAAGATGTGACTGAAGTGGAGACTTTCAGCTTTATTCAAGGGGTTTAACAAAATATTGCATTAACCGTTTAGGAATTACAGCCATTTTTTTTTTACAGACTCCCTCAATTTTCACAGGCTCAAAAGTCATTGGACAACTGACTGATAAGCAGTTTCCTCGTTATTTCATGTCCAGTTAAGGAGGTAAAAGGTCTGAAGTTGATGGTAGCTGTTCATGGGAACTCTCAATATGCAGTCCAAAGTGGTGTTGATGCAACGGAAGGGGGCTATCATTAGGCTGAAAAAACTAAACAGACCTATCAGAGAGATAGGAGAAACTTTAGGAGTGGCCAAATCAACAACTTGGTACATTCTTAAAAAGAAGGAATGCACTAGCGAGCTCAGCAACACCAAAAGGCCAAAATCACCTAAAATGTAAAATAAATAAATAAATAAATAAATAAATAAGTAATTTCTAAACAGTTAATGCGATATTTTTTCATTAAAGCTGAAAGTCTACATTTCAATCACATCTTGATTACTTAATTTCATATGCATTCTGGAGGTATATATGGAACAATTACAAAAATTGTGTCACTGTCCAAATACTTATGAACCCGACTGTACATATGTACACACTGTGTTCAACAGTAACAACCAAGTCCAATTCCTTGTATGTGCGAAAAGACATCACCAAAAAAACCCTGAATATATCAGGTGTATCACTGCCTCCTCCTTGATAAACGTACTGCATCCTTGTAAACCTTTTTAAACCCAGTTTTCTGTGCTTTCAGGCCCGAATCTCAAGGCGTGATCAGTGGCACGGTTTTCCTCATCATCCTTTTCCTCTTCATCCCCGTGCCTTTCCTCAGCTGCTTTGTCGGAGAGCAGTGTCAGCGTTTCCCTCATAATGAGGTGAGAGCAGAAAAAAAACAAAACAAATTGGAAACCAATTTTTTTAATAAAAAGCTTTCTCAAAAACAGAAAACTTTCTCATTTCTTCTTTTCTGAATTCATATGCTTAAGCACAATATGTTTAATTGCAAACATTGTGTTACAAAGAGCGGGGTTGTCCTTAAATTGTTTACCTTAATAGGTATTGTACAATTTATATTTTAGGCTATTTTTATTCTAGTGCCACATTTTTTTTTAATGCTATTGAACTGTTTTACAAATATTTGACGTCACTGATGTCATCTCGTCATTAACACACATACTAGATAATTCTATGTCACTCGTTATATTAATATTACAGATGATTGATTTATACCCTCCCAGGTACGCAGCGACCACAAACATTTAGCTTTCCTTATTTAATTACAATTCTGTATTACTTAGTTTGCTCTGTGGCAGGAATCGTGAATAAGAAATGAATAAAACAAGATGGTGTGGTGTTATGTGATTCGACACGATTAGGAGTCACTATTACCAGTAATATTGTTGATTATTTTCTATAACACATGCACGTTCTTTCAGTTTTTATCAATAGTTGCATTTAATCTTGCAGAACGTCCACAAAACAAGTTCATTTCTGTTATAAAGAATGTTATAGCAGCAATATCAGTCACCAGCCTCTCTTTTTCTTTTTTTTCCTCTCCTGAAGTAAATAAGACAAAAAAATGCGTCCTGCTCACTTTTCCATGTCGTAAAACTTCCCCATGCTTTAAAAAATATTTTCATGTAGAGCATCCACCATACAAATCCTTGTGAATTAGTTGTTTATATTGAAATGATAGCATATTAAACCCAGAATGAATACGAACCTGTGATCCGCCTTGTAGCCGGAACTGCTGTACCGAGCTGATGTTATAGAAACACCTTCTGACCAATCAGATTTAAGAATTCAGCAGCAAATTGTAATAAATCATAAGAAACTAAATATTCTAAATTCTAAAACTAAATACGTTTGACTTGCAATGACATAAAAAAAAAGTCAAACCATTTTTCAATGTTATTTGAGGATACCAAACTAATGAACACTTAATCGCTTTGGTATTTTTATTACTCTTTTTTAGAGATCGACCGATATTGATTTTGTTATAACCGATACCGATTATTTGCATGTTTATGTGCCCGATAACCGATATGCAGAACCGATATTTATTTATTGTTTTATTTCTGTTTTTGACAAGGATAAAACCACCACTGAACTGAACAAACCGTTTCATTTATAACAATTTTGTCAATTTCACTTCCTCCTTGCGTACAAAACAAAACTCTTTTTTTATACAGCAATAAATAGAGGGGTCTGAAAGAGTGTAAAAAATCAAAAATTCAAGTGCATTGTTATTAAAGAGTTAGTTTGTTTTTTTTTAAATAAAAGCTTCGATGAGGTAAACATATTTTACATGACTCCATCTTGATTTCTTATCACCAAGCCGCTTAAACTACGTATCAAGCATTTATGTAACACATTTAATTAGTAGATTAATGGCTATGTTAGTTAAAGTTTATTAATTAAAGCAAAGGAAGTATACTTTACCTGCACACTCATCTCTCCTGCAATCGCGATCCTGCACGCAATTCTGAAAACGCCCACAGAATGGCGCCATTTATCTGTGGAGCCGATATTACAAAACCGATAACCAATTATGGAAAATCACTTAAGTATCCGGGAAACCGATTATCGGTCGATCTCTACTCTTTTTACCAAATGTTCTCATAGAATCTAAAGCATTGTTACAGTTCTATTGTTGATTTTCCTATTGTTCTATTGTTTAAAGTTTGTGGAGCTGATAGGTGCGCTGCTAGCCATCTGCTGCATGATCTTCCTCGGCTTTGCTGATGATGTGCTCAACCTGCAATGGAGACACAAGCTGCTGCTGCCCACTATGGCCTCACTGCCTCTCCTCATGGTCTACTTCACCAACTTCGGCAACACCGTCATAGTGGTTCCCAAACCGTTCCGAGTCCTGCTGGGGATGCACCTTGACTTGGGTTAGTTGACACTGACACTTTTATGTCTTCAATGTGTATCGTACTGTATAACTCATAGAACTGCTGCACCTTGTCTTGTGTGTCTACACTGTTTAATATTCTGAAAGTGCAGTGATGTTTGTTATCCTGGTTTATTAAGGATTTGCATTTGCCTGGTCCTACCAGGTATCCTGTATTATGTATATATGGGAATGCTGGCTGTGTTCTGCACGAATGCCATCAACATCCTGGCCGGGATCAATGGCATCGAGTCCGGGCAGGCCCTCTTCATCTCCGGCTCCATCATCATCTTCAATGTATTGGAGCTCAATGGTGAGTCCCCGGCTTTGTATTGCAACAACCAAACTAGCCATCAGAAAAATGAGTATTGTTTATAAAGCACAGTTCTACCTGAGTAACCATGGTGTGTCTGTCATTAGAAGTTTCATTACTAATATAGCTATTAACATGAGAAGTAAAACTATAACAATGCCATCAAGAATATAATGAGCATAGTTACTGTAAGATACCATAGAAAACCTGCTGTAGTGTCATTGCGACATAAATAATACTACAATTCACTATAGTGTATCATAGTAAAGTACTGGGAATTACTGTACGAGAGTAGAGACGGAGGAAAATCATTTGATTATTGAGCACCTAGTTATAGTTATATAGATATATGTCATAGATATCATGCCTAACCTATACAAAAAGCATCCTATTGTCTTAACTAGCCTAAGTTATGTCAACCTTTAAAAAAAATTGTCAGGGCTCAGGTTCAGGTTATGGAATTTAAAGTATTTTTGAAGTATCTCTAATATAAGATATGTGACTGACTCAGAGCAGTATCACTACAAAGGGAGCCTGATCATTAAAAATAAGCAGAAGTTGCTGCACACACAAAGATACTTACGAGCCTGAAGTAGTGAAGTAAGTTTGCAGAGAAACTGTTGCATGTGAGAGCACTTCGGTTCGGCGAGCACTGAGCACTTCCTATCTCCTCACTCATCAAGGTCTGCACTCTCAAATCAATTAAAGTAAAAGAGACTTCGGGTGCATCTCAATCAGCTGCCTAGTTCAGTAATCAGGACATTGAGTCGGCCATTTAACGGGGGAAAAAAATCCTTCCCGTGCACTGGAACGTTCGCTCCGTAAAAAATCCCACAATGCACTGCAAAAACCAGGGAGCATCAATATGTTCCCTTACTGGAAATGATGTCATATTTTCTGAAGCCTCTCAGCTTAAAAAAAAAAAAGGGGACTGACGGACAAGGTAGCTTGTTATTGTTGTTATTGCTCTCAAATGATTACTTGCAGTACATTAGCGAATTTTTAACTTTATTTGACATTCTGTATATGGTTTGTTTGAGTCTAATGACTTTTAAGTGTTTAATGATTTTTTTAAAAATCCACTAGCTAGTGTATGATCCTGCTTGAAGTACCAAGACACACACGCATGTGATTTAAGCCAACAAATTTATATGATACATAAGGTCAGAAAGATATCGGTCCTGCCTGTTGTTGAGAAACGCCAGTGGTGAAGTTTTACAACACGAATAAGTAGTCATGTCACCGGAAATTGAGTCGTCAGTGTCCCAGTGTGTATCGAGCCAGGGTCCTTACCAGTGCCCCACCTCATGTACACGATACACCGATTCACGACCTAGGGAGCTTTCTGAAAGGTAAGACAAGTTAACTTGAAAATGTATGCTTTACGGTTTATTTTAACTTACAGTTTTGATAAGAATGTGCTATTATTATTATTGTTGTTATTATTGCTATGTGAGTAAACACTCTGGAAATAAAAATTTCTTCATTTTTAAATTTTTTTTTATTTATTTGTTTATTTTTAAGTCCACACAGTTAGTGGCACAAACCTGCGCTCATTCTAAAACATAATCCTGTCTAAAGTAACAGATCATTTTGTGACTTTTGATGATGATTGATACTCCATATAATCTCAGCCTAATAATAAACAGATTGGTAAATTGCATTAGAGTAAAAGAGTATTTAAAATTGTAACCGTCTTTTCACATGCAATCTCTCCTGCAACGGGTAAAACATACATTTTTTTTTTTTTTTTTTATTAATCTTCATATTGTTCTATCATAAAACCTCAGCAGGATGTGTTCCTCTTGTTGTTCATGGCCTCCACGTGTAAACATATTATACAGAAAAAACTAACATGCACTTTATATTACAGGAGACTACAGAGATGACCATGTTTTCTCTTTGTACTTCATGATCCCGTTCTTTTTCACCACGTTGGCTCTCTTCTACCACAACTGGTTAGTTTGATGTCTTTTCCTGCATCATCGCATACAACTGCATAAATTTTATTGTGGTATAGAACAATTAGAGGAAGTTCAACTATTACTCTTTACTCCTACATTCAACGTTGTGTTTTTGCTTTCCGTTAGGTACCCGTCGTCTGTGTTCGTAGGGGACACGTTCTGTTACTTTGCTGGGATGACATTCGCTGTGGTTGGGATCCTCGGCCATTTCAGCAAAACCATGCTGCTCTTCTTCATCCCTCAAGTCATAAACTTTATCTACTCTTTGCCTCAGCTCTTCCATGTAGTTCCGTGTCCCAGACATCGCCTGCCCAGGTACTGCAGTGGTTTTTATTCGTTGCTGCTGCAAAGCTTAATTCGTCAAGAATAAACATAGCTGTTTTTACAGGAACTGTCGAGCAAATAAATTAAAGCTACATAATCAAATGTATGTCTCTTAACAGAGACATGTTTGGTGTCTTTAGTTTTGCACTGGACTGACTAGGTTGATACATGGTTAACACATAACGCAAGTTTCTTTTACCCAAAATGTATTCCATAAATACAGTTACAATCGAAATTATTAAACCCCCATGACAAACACTGCTGTTTGCAATGAACAAATCAACCAACAGCAGTTGAAATAGTTCAACACAACGAATGCTTCAAGTGGTTTCTCCAGATTCATCTGAAAATGCAACATGTACATGCTCAAATCATGTACTTTTTGGTTCTGATTACATTGTTAAGCTCCTAAGGGCCGCATTTAAAAGTTGAACCGCACAATCATCTGAAATACTTTCCACTTTCCGGTTCAATTCCTCCTACTGTGTGTGCAGAATAATATCAGGTTGCGCTGAGGAAAAATAGTGTCCAAGATGGCTGCCCATATTGCTCCAGCGTTCAGCTACACTGTCAAGTTTTGTTCATGTTTATAGATTACAGTACGTCACACTGTGTCTTAAGCCACATCATCAAGTCTGTTTGACATTACTAAAGAACTAGATGAGGTTGGAGGCATTTATTTATAGGAAGTATTTTGGTCAAGATACACTTCCATGACTTGTATCAAGTAGATATTTTTTGCTAGTCTATTCCACTAATGCTGAATGCAGGACAGTCTTCAATTTAATTTCATGTAAATTTGTTTTATTCGAGCTGATCAGTAAAACGAGTGCATTTATGAATTTGCCACAGGTTGCAGCAGGACAGCGGAAAACTCGGGATGAGCTACTCGAAGTTTAAACAGAAGGACCTTGGCAAGTTAGGACGGCTCATACTAAAGGTAAGACGCTGTACACAATTGTCTGTATATGAACTCGGCATCCAAGCTCTGTTGTCATACAGTTTGTTGACCCATGAATAAAATGAATTAAAAATGAGGATGCAGTTTTTTTTCTTGTCCTGCAGGTGGCAGAAACATTATGGCTGCTGGATGTGCGCAGGGGTCAGGAAGGAGACGATGAGTTTATCGAGTGCAACAACATGACCCTGATTAATCTAGTGCTGAAGATACTCGGGCCCACCCATGAGAGAAACCTCACAGCCATTATGCTGTTAATACAGGTGAGGGTGAAAGTCCGATTGCTCTGTATCACCTTAGGGTCCAGTTGTTCTCATTTCATCTCCTTTATTGTTGGTTATACTACAGCGCTGTTGAAGTCTTGAATCTGATTGGTCAGAAGATGTTTAAATGAATGTTATTAGCATCCAAATTAGGTGAACAGTGTAGGAATTACAGCACTTTTTGTATGTGCTCGCCCCCCCAACAAAAATTAAATTATAATTTTTAATCATTTTTAATACTTGGTTGAAAATCCTTTTGCACGTAATGACTGCCTGACGTCTGGAACCCATGGACGTCACCAGATACTGGGTTTTTGGGTGATGCTTTGCCAGGCTCTGAAGTTGTCTTCTGTTCCTGCTTGTTCTTCGGGTGTTTTGTCTTCAGCAAGTGAAATGCATGCTCAGTTGGCTTTAGGTCATGTGATTGACTTGGCCATTGCAGAACATTCCACTCCCTTGCCTTTAAAAAGTCTTGGGTTGTTTTTGAAGTATGCTTTCAGTCATTGTCCATCTGCACAGTGAAGTGAGATGCAATGAGCTTTGAAGCATGTGGCTGAATCTGAGCAGATCATGTAGCCCAGTGGTCACCAACCCTGTTCATCCGGCTGCTTTTGTCAGCAGTCGCATCATCAGTAAATACAAGGGAACCAGTTCCACTGGCTTATGTGTACATACCCATGCCATCAGACCATGTGGTCTGCTTCGGAACATGAGCAGTTTCTTCCTTTCTCCATATTCTTCTCTTTCCATCGTTCTGGTACAAGTCGATATTTGTCTCATCTGTCTATAGGATGATGTTCCAGAAATGTACAGGCTTTTTTTTATTTTTATTTTATGTATTTATTTACATTTTTTGTAGCGAACTATAATCTGGTCTTGTTTTTAAGGCTGAGGAGTGGATCACATTTTGTTGTAAACCCTCTGTATTTACTCTGGTGAAATCTTCTCTTTATTGTTGACTTTGATACAGATACGTCTACCGTTTGGTGTTCCTGAACTAACCAGCATGTTCTTTCTTTTTAAGAATGTACCACATAATTGATTTGGCCACACCTAATGGTTTTGCCACCTCTCTGATGGGTTTGTTTAGATAGTGAAAGCTCTTTAGACTTCATATTGAGAGTTAACAGTAACGGATGCAAATAATACACTTGAAATCAACTCTAGACCTTTTAGCTGCTTACTTGTAAGTGAAATAATGAGGGAATAATGTATGCCTGGCCATGAAACAGCTGAGCAGCCAATAACTTTTGGTCCCTTCAAAAGGGGGGACCACATATAGAGTGGTAGAATTCCTACACCATTCACCTGATTTGGATGTAAATACCTTCTAATTAAAGCTGAAAGTCTGCACTTGGATTACTTCATTTTGACTCCTGTATACCCTGGTAGACAGCTAAAATAGCAATCACTTTCTCAATGTCCAAATATTTATGGACCTGACTGTATATGGTGGTCAATAAATGAATTAAAATGTGTTATTTAGCAAAAAAAAAAAAAAACAAACAAAAAAAAATGTATAAGCATTGATTTGGGGAAGGTTTCTCTTAGGAGACGTTTATTTTATAGAACATTTCTAGAAGGATTTGAACTGTCAGTGATTGTAACAGTCGGTTATGTTTTCCACCACAGGAGAGACTTCAAAGCAGGGGAGTTTGCACTCTCCAGTTTCTTAGTAACTTGACAAGCTGCATTGTTTGTTTTATTAACTTCAGAGAGTTGTTAAGAGAGAAAAAGAGAAGCTGGTGAGAGAACTGTTTATAGCAGTATAACACAAGTGACTGACTTTTTTCACAAGTGTAACTATAAATGGACGACTTGTAGTTCTTTAATTAGTAAATTGTAATCGTTGCCCAATTATTGTGGTATAAGAGGAATAAAACACTTGGGGAAGTGCTGTTATTGGAAAAAAATAAGTTTCAAGGCGGTAACAATAACTGCTTTGTGCTGTGTCGCATCACATCAGCTTATTGTTGATTATTTTTCTATATTGTTTTCTTTTTCTATTACATTACATGTAATATATTGTGCTTTATTATTTTAACCATTGATAAGGGTTAATTGTCTCACACTTTACTCTTTCGCACAGGTTTTTGGGAGCGTGATTGCTTTTGGAATTCGGTATCATTTGGTTCGGCTCTTCTACGATGTCTAGCAGTAAGCCAAGAGACTGCATAGGAACAAGAAGACAGCTTCCACTTCCTTCCTTTTTTTTTTTTTTTTTTTTTTAAAGAAAAAACAAACCAAAAAAACATTAACAGTCATGGTGGATTAAAAGTCTGCTTCTATTCCCACTTACACAGGGATGTGTTTACAGTCCTCTTACTCTTACTACAGGTTCACTGGTCCATTGTAGTATCAATGTCTTGGTTCTGATGTTATACAGTGGAATAAATTCTGTCTAAACGCTTTCGGGAAAAATCCGTCTGGCTTTCAGGGAAAGGACACTGCAAGAATGGACTCAATAGAAACATTGCTAACCAGATTAGGGAAAAGGGGTATGAAGTTTAAGTCACTGAAGCAAATAACTCAGTCTTTACATTGATATTTCTGCAATAATTTCTTTGGGTTAACTGGAAGAAGGATACTAATTTCATTATTTTTGCACTCGAATTGTCCAAACATGCAACTTTTAAAAAGGAGGTAGAAGTAAGCCTTCATACCAGTTACCTTCAATGACCGAGTCATTATGGTGAAGTTTTGAAATTTGAATTCTTTGGGTTTTTATTCTTTGTGCTCCAGTGTTGTAAATGAAATGCCGAGCAGCAGAAAGCTAAATATGGTATGGTGGTTAAGTGAAGATGTTCTTTACTCTTTCTGGTGTAAAACATGGTGAATACTAAGCTATTATATGCATATCTCTATTCTTTATCTAAAGTAACACTGAACCTTCGATGGACATGCATACGTTTGCTACGGGGTGATGTATGTACCAGAAATGATTTATATACTCTCCTAATAGAGAGGTTGAGTTCAAATTAAAGAGTTTTAAAACAAGTTTGTTTGAGGATTTGTTTTAGCATGTAATTGTGCTTATTACTTTTTATATGGTGGCACTTTGTGCATGGGATTTAATCAGAGAGATTATATCTCATAGTCAGGGCTTATTTTGTGGTGGAATTGCAAGGTGAGGTCATTTCCCCCCATGAATTATTTTTTTATTTCCCCATTTTAATGACTGACATCGCACTTTTGCACCCAGTTTGGATTAAAATATTGCCAGTTTGTACATAACATGTCTGTTATCAAGGTTTCAATTCCAGCGATTTGAGAAAACATCGAATTGCACTAAATGTATTGGGAGTTGTTATGTCAAGCTGAAAGTTCTGATCAGGATAAAGCATCAGTAATCTGTTGAGGAGGTGGTCTTGTAGAAATTTTAATTATGTAGATTTTTTTTAATGATATTGAAATATATCATAATATAGATCATATTATAAATATACTATATTGTGATTTTCTTAACTACATTGCATCACATTAATTAGGAAGAGATACTAAATGGTTTATGTGGTGTTTTCTTATGTTGGTTGATTTTTGTCAGCTGTCTGTGCAACATATACATACATACATGCATACATAGATACATAGATACATAGGGGGGGACAAATCAATGTGACCAAAGCACCCCAAAATATCAGATGTCAAAAATAAAATCTATCCTCACAATTCCATACATAGCTGTGTATTACCCAAGGACTATAATAATAACAAATGCCCTGTGTTTTAATCATTAACATTAAATAATATTCATTTGAAATTTTACAGACATATTTCCTTAAGTAGTTCCTTCGGAGGTCCTGATAGATTTATTAATGAATGAAATGAGATTGAATATATGTAATATGTGCAAACAGAAAATTTCACTTCATATGCATTTCCTGCTAGTTACATTACTTTATTGCTGCCTGTTAATTCACATATTCATTATAGCCTATGTATGTACTGATTACATTATAAAAAAAATCAGTTTGCCCATTTTACATGCTGAAAATTGTTCTAATTATTATTCCATGGCACTGTTAAATTCTGACATTAGTCAAAAAAAAATTTCACAGCAGAGCACTGTATATTAGTGTACATAGCAAACTCCAGTGTTGAATTAACACCTCCAGTGTTTATTCATTTCCAATTGGACACACATGAACACTGAATGAGTTAATTAAACACGCTAGGTGTTAATTCAACACTGGGGATTTTGCTGTGTGTTTTTGTATATGTATATGAGTGTGTATATGAGTGTCTCTGTAGTAACAGGGTCTACGTGGGCTAGCATAACTTTAGTTCTTCTTTTTATATGACAGTTAGTTCCAGTCCACTAATCTGAGTGGACAAGCAGCTTTTCAAGAGTGCTCATATTTAGTATAACAGCAATGGTGCATTTCACAGTTTGTATGACTCCACTTGTCGGTGTTCGGTACAATTCTAGCAATAGTTTGTTATATTTGAACCATGACTACACTTACTCTGGGCTGTCAGTCAGTCTGTGAGTTGCAACACACATCAGGGATTAATAGTAGCATTGAGCTAAAACACTGTTGGAGGAGATAAGTACAAGATGAAGGAAACCACAAAAGAGACAAACAAATAGTTAATAGATAAATGGATAAACAGAGTGCTAATTCAAATGTTTAGTAGTGAGGTAGGTCTTCAGTCTCTGTTTGATGACAGGCAGTGACTCAGCTTTTTGGCAGTTAGAGGAAGTTCATTCAACCACCTGGGTGCTAGGACAGAAAACAGCATTGATGCATGTCTTCCTTTCATCTTGAAAGATGGTGGATCCAAAGAAGCCATGCTAGAGGTAGTGTGGTGCAGGGCAGGATATGATAAGTGTTTGGTGGGCACTTATCCATGTTTGGCTTGCTAGGCAAGCATCAGTTTTAAATCTGATGCTGACACCTACATAATGGTGGTATGGGAGAACTTGGGAAGGTTCTGGATCAGTTGCACAGGTTGGATAGTGCGCAGAGACGAGTTGCTGTAGTCATCTTAAAGTGACAAAAGAATGAACAAGCAGCTGAGTGGCCTTTATGTATAGAAATTCCCACATCCCCCTGGATGACTGAGTCACTTTAGTGCTGTGAAGTTAGAAGGACAGTTTGTTGGTTGTCCAGAACTGTCCAAGCAGCATCTGCCCTCACCAACGAAAATGACCCAGCTCTAATCCTTGTGGGACACCAGTGGAGAGTCTGCATGGAGAAGATGTGGATCCCCTCAATGTCACCTGATATGAGCATACCTCCAGGTAAGAAGCAAACCAATGCCATGCTGTGCCAGGAATTCCAAGACTCATGAGGATGGACAGGAGAGTCTGATCTAGCACATGAAGCTTCTCAATAATGATCAGAAGGACAGTTTCTCTGCCAGACTGTTTAGGAACTTGGAGGTTATTCTGAGTAAAATTCAAAGACAGTTGATTGCATACAGCACGTTTAAGAATTACACACCACATTGCACTAAATGTACTGGGAATTTTTCTGTCAAGCTAAACGTTCTGATCAGGACCAGCACTAGTGTTTCTTCTGAAGGAGTTTGGGGGAGTTTTATTATACTGGAGTGTTTTCTTAACCTGGGTGCATGATGTCTTAGTGGTTAGCACTCTGGGGTTGGGGGTTTGTATCCCACCACTGACCTGTGTGCATGGAGCTTGCTTCTGAGGTTTCCTCCAGGTACTCAGTCCAAAGACATGGGCTGTAGGTTGATTGGTATTTCCTAATTGTCCGTAGTGTGCGATTGTCCCCTGCAATGTGCTGGCACCCTGTCCAGGGATAGGCTCCATGCTCCCCTGTGACCCTGTGTAGGATAAGTGGTATGGAAAATGGATACGGTTTTCATGTCACATTAATCAGGCAGACTGACTAACTGGTTTATATGGTGTTTATTGCGTAGGTAGATGTTTAAACACCCCTCAGACAGCTGCCAGATGACAAATCAGTCCAATTGCGGATGTCAACACTCTACCCTCACAATAACATAATATTATCCATCCATCCATCTTCTATACTGCTTATCCTACTGGGTCACGGGGAACCTGGAGCCCCAGGAAACCGGAGTACCCGGAGGAAATCCCCGCAGCACGGGAAGACACACATAGGGCCACTGAAATAGAAATACACTGGAATGGCCAATCATAGCGCAACTAGTGATAATGAGGCGAGATCTCGGGCCGCCATCTTGCTCAGTGCTACATGGAGTCCATAGTTACTGGCAGTATGGCGTCAGATCACATGTACCCAAGGAAAAAGCCCAAACTGAGCCAAGGGGCACAGTGTTTTGACGTGAATTGCTATAATTATCGCAATCAGCACGCCAAAGAATGCAGCATTACATTTCATACGTGAGTATTGTGTCATATTAGCTCGTAAATCCTGTCCAAAAGGCAACACAGTACCATAGACACAGTGTATTTGTATGGACATCAGACATGTCACATTGACATAAGCAGTTTCTATGATCTTCACTTTGTTTGGTTCAGTTTTTACTACAGTACACAAATCTATGATATTTTAAATGAAATTGGTTCTTAAGTTTAGTAGTTTCCATATTTTCAGTTTCCCAAACAAAGATGTACATACAGAATACAGATGTAGTATTCTGCAGTTAATCCCACAGAGTCATTGTATACAACATATAGATAAACTGCTTAAGTAGTAGGATGGAATTTATTGAAATAGTACACCTTTTTGCAGTTGTGTGTGTATAGCTGGTCTCATGTCAGGAACTGAGGTTGTTCGGGGCCTGATACAAGATCTGTTACAGACCGAAACCTTCAGATATATCCTTATGTACAAATTTAGCCAAGATCACATTAAATTATTTTTCAATGCGGTACGAAGTTGTGGTAAGCAAATTATTATAACTTCATATATTCCAAGTTTATTTGTTTAATGTTGAATTTGGAACTTAGATTTATAATTTCACTTGTTGTTATTTTAACATTTGATCTTTGATTTAAGTTGCTATATTGATGAATGGTATATATATATATATATATATATATAATATACACAAAGGAAGATATCTGCAGTATAATAACGTAAGTATAACCATAAGATACTAAAACTGTAATAATAAGTGTCATTGATAACAATAAACATTTACAAAGGAGAGACACTGTTATAAGAGGTGGTATAGTCTAATTTATTAA
>JANDJT010000167.1:9521037-9538463 GCA_024331685.1 Stegophilus panzeri | reverse complement strand
AGTATTGAGTGCATAAATTAACATACTTTTCAGAAGGTCGACATTTCTGTATTATAAATTCTTTATTCTAATATTTTTACAGGGTCATGGATGGCCAAGGCTCATTGATGCGAATGGGGAGCGAAGGCTAGCCTGTCTGGTCCAATCCCACAGAAGAGCTACTCTCTAATGGCAGATATTAGATCTTTCAGCAGGATAATGTACCCTGCCACACTGCAAAAATTGTTCAGGAATGATTTGAGGAACATGACAGTGAGTTCAAGGTGTTGACTTGTCCTCCAAATTCCTCAGATCTCAATCCGATCATGCATCTGTGGGATGTACTGGACAAACAAGTCCGACCCATAGAGGCCCCACCTCGCAACTTACAGGACTTAAAGGATCTGCTGATAACATCTTGGTGCCCGACACCACAGCACACCTTTAGAGGTCAGGTTGACGGGTCAGAGCTGTTTTGGTGGCACAAGGGGGGGACCTACACAATATTAGGCAGGTGGTTTTATTGTTACGGCTGATCAGTGCTCAGTGGGTACTTTCACACTGCAAGCCGAAGTGCTGCATTTGAATTTAAAGATCAATGATGTTTTTAACGTAGTTAATATCCGACATCAGTCTTACCAAGTCTCACGGTTAGAAGAGCATGGCTGACTAAGTGACACTAAAGAACGTGTGGAAAAAAGAACCGTTTAGTTTCAGCTCATGTCTTTTTGTTGTAATTCATGTTATTTCTGTTAACTCTGCTGAACCACAGAATACATTTGCATTTAATAACATTACAATGCACAGACTGTGTTTACATAAGCTTGGTGAAAGACAATCTTTGATAGATTTCAACATCGGCAAGACTACAAAGGAATCCAGTTTGCACTATTTCAATGTGAACACACATTTGGGATAGGAACCCATCATTATTTTACTTATTGTCGCTGTTTAATGTAGGTCGGGAGTCTGACCACCATGACCTCAAGCTACTGGAGAGACCTTTTAAGGCAGCAGCACAGTGCTACCACGTTTTAAAAATATTTATGTTGCTTACTGCAGATGTGGAGCACAGCACATTAATCACTGTAGCCATCCTGCTCGCTCATTCCATCGAGAAAGCATCGTGTTACACACTACCTGTCACAGTAGTTTCTTTCCACGTTTCTTCTTTCTCATCCAAAGTATCTAATGAAGAAACAACTCAAGTTACACCGACTTATAGCAGAGTGCCATTTAGGATTCAGTGACAAATTCAAGACATATTTGTGTTCAGATCACCTGAGACGGAGTGATATATTTTATTTTCCAGAGGATGTGCACAGCTGCCTGTGGCAGGACTGTGGCTTCTGTTCAGTGGAGTCTGATGGGGAGATGCTGAGGCACATGCTCTTTCACTGCTACCACGCCAAGTTAAAGCAGTGGGGGTTGGCTATGCTCAAGGCTCATCCGGACATGGGTGACTGTTCAGTGGGTCTCCAGAACCGCAACATCGTGCCTGAGGTCCAGGAGCGCTTCCTCTGCCTGTGGGAGCATTGTGAAGTAAGAGAGAGTGCGCTCTTGTGTTTAAAAAAAACAAACTTATAATACTTGTAGCATATGTGTGATTACCAAAGTTACCACAATTACCACATTGGCTGTGGTTCAGGTGGTAGAGCGGGTTGTCCACTAATCATAGGGTCGGCGGTTCGATTCCTGGCCCACATGACTCCACATGCCAAAGTGTCCTTGGGCAAGACACTGAACCCCAAATTGCTTCCGATGGCAAGTTAGCGCCTTGCATGGCAGCTCTGTTACCATTGGTGTGTGAGTGTGTGAGTGTGTGTGAATGAGAACCAGTGTAAAGCACTTTGGATAAAAGTACTATATAAGTGCAGTCCATTTACTACAGGCAAGAATTTCAACACGTTTCAAAGTGCACACTTTCAAAAGTGTATTTTAAGACTGTGTGCAGTTTGTGTGTGTGTGTGTGTGTGTGTGTGTGTGTGTGTGCTGTATGTTTGTATAGAGACAAGATAGTGCTGTTGCAGGTGCTTATTTAAACTATGGAAAAAACCAACAACATCATTCTACTGGATGATTGCATGTTGTGTTTTTGATCTTCACAGACGAACATGGATAACCCCGAGTGGTTCTACAGGCACGTGGAGATGCACGCACATTGCCTACAAGTCAATAAGGAGAACATTCTGTTCTGTGGCTGGAAAGGTAAATAAACCTAATCAATACAGTGTGAAATATTTTAAAGTGTTTGGATGTTGAGTATCATATTAAATATCCATCAAAGTTTTAATAATAATAAAAAAAAACAAAGCAAAGAAATGTGTGTAAAATCCTGCACAGATCAGTTCAGACCAGGTGAGGCCTAATATTCCAGTGAGCATACATTAACACTCCACTGTCAGAGACTGCAGGTCTGATATGCCACTCAATAGTCAGTGATAGTCAGTGACTTTGACCGTGGTAGGGATGTTGGTACCAGATTTGAGTATTTTAGAAACTGCTGATCTCCTGGGATTTTCACGCACACCTCAGTTTACACAGAATGGTGTGAAACAAAAAAACAACCAGTAAGAGACAGTTCTGCTGGCAGAAACACCTTGTTGATGAGAGAGATCAGAGGAGAATTCCTCTAGGTTCCATGTCTGTGAACCAAGAACAGGAATCTGAGGTTACAGTCGGACGGCCTCACTGAAACTGGAGATTGGGAGAAGACCAGCCACTGTTTTTTTATTATTATTATTATTATTATTATTATTTTCAATATTTTCAAAGGTATAGTTTCAGTGAGCCTGTGCCCATTGGGGCGGCTGTGGCTCAGGTGGTAGAGCGAGTTGTCCACTAATCGTAGGGTTGGCGGTTCGATTCCCGGCCCACAATACTCCACATGCCGAAGTGTCCTTGGGCAAGACACTGAACCCCAAGTTGCTCCCGATGGCAAGTTAGCGCCTTGCATGGCAGCTCTACTACCATTGGTGTGTGTGTGTGTGAATGGGTGAATGAGACACGGTGTAAAGCGCTTTGGATAAACGCGCTATATAAGTGCGAAATTTACCACTGAAGCTTCTGACAGGAGTGGAACCTGATGGGGTCTTCTGCTTCAGCAGATCTGCCTCAAGGCTTGAAAAGCCATGCTTTCTGAGATGCTTTTCTGTTCACCGTGGTTGTAAAGAGTGGTTACTTGTGTTACTGTGGCCTTCCTGTCAGCTTGAACTACTCTCTTTAAACATTTACAGCATTTGACAGACACTCATATCCAGAGTGACTTACATTTATCTCATTTATACAACCTGAGCAGTTCAGGGTTAAGGGCCTTGGAAGCTTGATAGTGCTGGGATTTGAACTCACGACCTTCCAGTCAGAAGTCTCTTCTAACCTCTCTCATCAATAAGGCGTTTCCGCCCCACAGAACTGCTGGTCATTCGACGATTATTTTTTGTTTTGTTTTTCATACCATTCTGTATGAAATGAAAATGTAAATGAAATGCACAGGAAGTCAGCAGTATCTGAAATATTCAACCCAGCCCATCTGGCACCGACAAAAAGAAGCAAACATTAACTCAATCTCTTGCACTTTATCTGTTCTATTCTGTGTCTTGAACTGTATTTATTGTGTATTTATTCTATGTATTTATTCTTACCAATTTAGGATAAGTCCATAATTGATGCATTTTATAACACAAACATTACAATTAAGCAAGTAGTAACAAATATTCCTACTTATCTGATGATTCTGCTATACATCACCGTTTAATGCGATTTAAAAGTTCTGACAAATCCAGGTGATCATCTGAACTGACAGTTTTAGTATATTCAACATAAACAATCTTTTTTGCTCTGATTGACAGCTGTGTGGCGTTTTTTTGTTGTTGTTTCTTTTCTTTTTTTTCTTTTTCTTTTTAAGATTGCGAGGCCTCTTTTAAGGGCCGGTTTAAATTGCGGGAGCACATGCGGAGTCACACTCAGGAGAAGCTGGTGGCGTGTCCAACCTGCGGTGGAATGTTTGCCAACAACACCAAATTCTTCGACCACATCCGACGACAGACCTCCATAGAGGGTAAGGGATGCGACGGGATGTAATATGTGTTAGGTAGCAACAAACATAGTAACGTTTATTTAATTAAAACACATTTTTATAGTGTTAGAAGGTGATTTATGCATATTTGTTTCTTAATGTGTTGATTAATCTTAATTTGGGCTCTCTTGTAGCGCGCCACCTTTATGCTCAATGTTATAGATTCTAAAAATAAATAAATAAATGAAATGAAATCATTGTTGATGGAAATATCAACGTTGCCTTTTATCGCTTTATCTCTTATCTTTATTCCTGCACGCTGGTCTCTGCATAGGACAAAGGTTTCAGTGCTCTCACTGCTCAAAGCGCTTTGCCACTGAGAGGCTGCTGAGAGACCACATGAGGAATCATGGTATGTCTTTGCTGTGTGTGCATAGACTTCATCAGCTCCAGAATTATTGGCACCCTTGGTAAAGATAAGTTGGAAAAATGTGTTTTTAGTTAATTAGCTTAATCTTGCAGTGACAATACATCAACTTAACTGACGTAAATGATTGGCACCCCGGCATTTAGAAATGATAAAGTTGTTGTTTTTTTTGCCCCAGAGAAACAGAATGTGGGAAACAACATTTACATTTATTCATTTAGCAGACGCTTTTATCCAAAGTGACTTACAAATGAGGAAATAAAAGCAAAGCGATATATCATGACATGATTATTGTTTAATCAGTCCCCCATTTTTTGGGGACCAAGAGTAAAGTTAGCATTTATTTAGACTTATCCTTAGGGGTGCAAATAATTTTGGGACATGTGTTTTTGAAAAAACAGCTAGTTCTATCTTGTTAAAAACTAAGAAGTTAAAAAAGTAGTTCTAATAACATTTTTTTTCTTGTTAAACCAAAGATAAATAGTTTCTCCTATTGTTTGAGTGTAAAATCTGAATTATTGTGTGTAATGTTTATTTTATACACTTAAGAATCTTCGCTCATTCTGTGAAGGGTGCCAATAATTCTGGAGGACAATTGTGCATTTATCTGTATTTAAAGTCACCCTTCGCTTTATTAGACATGTTTGTTGTTTTTTTTTACTCAAGGTTAACTAGATTAATCTATTTTTGTGAATTGGCATACACACTTTTGTTTGCAAATTCAGTGTTTATACATGATGTTTAAACATCATGTGTTCTCTCTCTGAACAGTAAACCATTATAAGTGTCCGCTGTGTGACATGACATGCCCCTCGCCATCCTCTTTGAGGAACCACATCAAATTTCGCCACAGCAATGAGAAACCTTACAGCTGTGACTACTGCGAGTACAGGTAACAAAATGACTTGTGGCCTCTCTGTTAACAAGCGCCAGCATGCTTCCAGTAACACAGTGGGTTAGGGCTCTGTTGGTAAAAAACAATAATAAAAAAGAATGCTTGATAGTTTTATTGTGGTTGTATCTTTTGGCAAGGCATTATATCCAATATTGTGATAGCAACTCTCAGTTCTTGTATGCTCTGAGCATTCTGAGTACTCTAAATAAAACTAAGCATGGCACTGAAAGTGACGAAGGCCGAAAATTAATCATGTCACGTCATAGACTCAGCAGTATGTTTTGAATCTATTGGTATGTTTGAACGTATTGGTATAATCCAATTTATTGTCTATGTAAGATACACTATGTGGCAAAAAGAATGTGGACACCTGACCATGGACCAAGTTTTCTATGAGATTTTGGAGTGCGTCTATGGGAATTTTTGCCCATTTAGTCAAAAGAGCATTTGTGAGATTTGGCACTGATATCGGGTGAGGAAGCCTCCCTGCTGAAATAGACAATAGAAACCCTCATAGAATTTGTAATGGTTTTAATGATTATAATGGGAATAGTATTGGTTTTAATGGAGACTGTAATGGTCCCTGTGGGTCTCTACTGGTAATTTGTGGCCTTCTATTGGTGTCAAGTTATGTCTAGTGGATACCATTAAGGACTGATGACCTTAATATGTTCTACCATTTAAAAGAAACGATTTGGTAGTGGTTTTAATGTGTAACAGCTGATGGTTTATAATGGTATCTGTAGTGGAAACCCTTAGAATTTCTGTAATGTTCCAGTTCATCCCAAAGGTGTTCAGCGGGGTTCCGCTCGGGGTTCTGTGCAGGACAATGGAGGTTTTCCACACCAGTCATGTAAAAACCATGTCTTTATGACCAAACCATGAACTCATTTCATGCACAGGTGCACAGTCATGCTGTTGTGACCTTTTGGACTTCCCCAAAATGTTTGTCACAAAGTTGGAAGTATAAAATTGTCTAAAATGTTGTGGCATTAACTGACTTCACTGGAATTAAGGGCGTTGGCCAAACCCTGAACAACCACCCCAGACCATTATCCTTCCTCCACCAAACTTTACTGTTGGCATTAGCATTCTCCGGGCATCTGCCAAAGCAAAATATGCCTGTCGGACTGCCAGATAGTGACGCATGATTCATCACTCCAGGGCACACATTCCCACAGCTCTAGAGTCCAATGGCGGTGTGCTTTACTCCACTGCAGCCAAGTGTACATCTGCTCAGCCATGGAAACCCATTTCTTGATGCTCCAGACACAGAGTTCTTGTGCTGATATTGCTTCCAGAGGCAGTTTGGATAGGTGGAGACAGAGGATAGGTGCTTTTTAAAGGCTACGAGCTTCAGCACTCAGCCGGCCCGCTGTGTGGCTGACCTGTTGTTGCTCCTAGATGCAGATGATACACAATAATAGCGCTTACAGTTGACTGGGGCAGACCTAGGAGAGCAAAGATTTCATGAACTGACTTGTGGCATCCTATGACAGTGCCACATTTGTGCCGCACAGTGCCGCGTTTGTCTATGGCGATTGCATGGCATGTGCTTGATTTCATGGACCTGGTAGCAATGGGTGTGGCTGAAACACTTAGTAGGGGCATCCACATACTGTACTTTTGGCCATATAGTGTAGTTCTACATTAGTATGAGCTCATCTGTGTGCTTTGTGCGTGTTTCTTCAGCTGTAAGAACTTGATAGATTTGCGAAAGCATCTGGAAACGCACAGCAGCGAACCAGCCTATCACTGTGACTTTGCCGATTGTGACTACTCCACCCGCTCCCTGCACTCTATCAAAAACCACTACAAACGTGTACATGAGGTGAGCCAATCAGATACCTACAGGAGCATACATGACTTGAGCTGGTTGTATAGAAGCAGCCACTATAGGTCTTTTTAGAATAGCCCTATGGAACAATCTACCAAACAAAATGATCTACATGTACAGCCAGGGCTCTAGCTATACATCTGCAAGGTGGACTAAAACAGGTAGTTGTGTATGGTAAAGTGGCCAGTAACAAGGCAGACTGTGCTGGATAGCAACTTCATAGCAGGTAGTAGTATGGCAGCTTTTTAATCCCTTGATCATTTGTTTAATTGTTTGGTAGAGTTTACTATTTAAAAGGTAATGATTGGTTTGTTTATGTGCATGTACACACAGTCAGTAAATCGGTTGTGCTGCATTGTTTAGGGAGATTACACTCCACGGTATAAGTGCCATGTGTGTGAGCAGTGTTTCACCAGAGGGAATAACCTCACTGCACACCTACGCAAGAAACACCAGTTCAAATGGCCTTCAGGGCATCCCAGGTTCAGGTATAAACACTACCTTTCTCTTACAACTATTTCTAATTTCTACATTTTTAATTATCAGCTTTTACCACAGGAAGACTCGAATCTGTGTGTGTGTGTGTGTGTGTGTGTGTGTGTGTGTGTGTGTGTGTGTTCTATTTGTCTGTCCTTTAGATATAAGGAGCACGAGGACGGCTTCATGCGGCTGCAGCTGATCCGCTACGAAAGTGTAGAGTTGACCGAGCAGCTGATGCAGGAGCGACAGGGTGATGGAGACAGCAGTGAATCTGTTCCTCAAACAGAGTCAGGGGAAAGTGAGCTCCCTGTAACCGCAGATGAGAACACCAAGGTGGACACAAGAAGGGATCTAGAAAGAGACTGCAGAATGCAAGAAGTTCGAGAGAATGTGTTGCCGGACCTCACAAGTGGTGCTTCTTCCTCAGAGGTGGATTCGAATAGGGAAGAGTCTGTGATGCGACAGTTACAGGACACTGCTCAGAAGCTGGGCATGGAGGTGGTCTAACCCCACCCCTCCCACACGCATACACACCCCGGCCCCAAATGAAATGAAACGAAGTCCATTAAATAGAAAGGACTTGGTCAAAAGCACAGGTCCATTGCTTATGTCTTATGCACTAGTAGAACAAAGTGAGTGGATTTCTTAGAAGAAACATCTTGGAGTGTGAAGCAAGAGTGTGTGAGTGAGTGAGAGATTGAAGAAACTTACTTTTTTATTATTATTTGATTTTATCTCAGGCCTGAGGCAGTTTGGACGATTCATTTCTGGATCCCTTTCAGCACACTGTACAGTTTAGCACAATAGTTGGTTTTGATTTTGGTTTGATATTAAAGGTGCCGTTTGTAAAGTGTTTCTGGACATACAGTGATCATATCGTTTCAGAAGGACCTTAGAGATTCCCATAATCATATCCTTTCATTAAAAGTGTAATTTTTTTAGTTTTTTTTGTTTCAGGATTTTGTTGACATTCAAGCGCAGGTCGTTTGGGTGAAGAAACAAGTGCAGTTCACCTCGCAGGCCACTCTAAAAGTTACAAACTGCTCCTTTAATTGGAAGCATACTACTGATTAACTCCAATAGCGCCTTTCCGGCAGACAGTGCGGTACGGCAGGGAGCTGTTGCTAATCTGAATACAGCGCTATTTCTACCCTGGTGACTGTTCCCATCACATAGCAGTATCTCTGATATGTAGGGGGGAATGTGTTCTCTGGAGATTATGGGGTGGTGATGTCATTCTCCACACAAAGGTAATGGTACTTAAACGAGGTCTGATTTACTTGCTGTTTGGGAATCAGGACACTACTAAAGTTGTCCCGTACTGTTCAATGGGAAAAGAAAGTCTAGCTAGGTAGTGTTATTTTAAAATGGTGGCTATCTGACTTGACTTCTGGCTATCTGACCGATATGCCCTTTTCTGGTGCCACTGGTACTGTGACTAGTAGAGTAAGCAAATTCTTCACATATATTTAGTTATGGGATCACTCATATGACAATGTATATAATGACTTTCTGTTTATTAAATTGCATTCATTCGTTTGTATTGAAATGGAAAAGATATCACATGTAAATGGATTTATGGCTTTAAAATAATATCTATTACAAGAAAGAACTCACGTTTCTCTTTTGCTTCTTTTACATAATTTCATTTTGGGGCTAAACTCTTCAATGACCAAGATGTGTATCAGCAACTACTAGGTTGCTAGTATCAAGAAGAGGGTAAATTACTGATGTAATGATTACTGTTCGTTTTATTTTTGTTTTGTTTTGTTTTTAAATATAGCAAAAGGGTGACTGTAAACGACAACATGGCGGCTAAAATAAGTCATCAGGATTTTTCAGGTACTACAATTTTAAGAATATTATAATCTTCCAAAATTTATTTCTGAATATATTGCTCCCATTTTTATCATATATTTTATGAAACAGAATAAGGTTCCAGAGTAGACATCTTAAGCAGAGAACACAGCATGTAGAATAGCTAACTGGTTCCTCCAGGTTGGCTCTGTTTACGCTGAAGTGTACTGCAGTCGGCTGCTTTTTTTTTTTCTTCCCTTTTTTCCGTATTTGGCTTCATGAATATTTCATTTCTAAACTCTGTGGTGAAGTAAGTTTTTAACAATTTTGGAAAAAAGAATACTTTGCAATGAGTCAAGAAAACAACACACAAAAAAAAATCTGTTTCCTATTTTCATTAAAAAAAAATTAATGAACGCAATGTACACAGACTGATTATGTATTTATTTGTTATGTGGAAAAGCGCAGTGTATATGGTATTCAAACCCTTGTTTTTATTTATTATTTTAAAGATTTCACACTTTTATTTTATGCTTTGGTAAGTTTCAGATATTAATCTTGTTGGATAATTGGCTTTTAATCATTGTCTCTCATAAATATGTTTTTTTTAAATGTTATGTTTTAAATTGAGATGCTGTTGGTATGTTAATCTTGCATGTGAAATTTGATTTAGTGAAGAAGAAAAAAACAACCTCCCCTTTGGCTTGTTTATATCACCAAGGCCTTGGCACAGTCTAACTGCTCGAAACTAAAACCTGAATATCAAGCATTCTAAATTTAACGCATGACATTCTCATTTGGGTCAGTTCTGGAGCATTTTATATAGTAATGAGCTTACGGTAACACACGGGCTGAATCACTACAAGTTTCACTATACAGCAAATTTTGAGAAACCAGTTACATTTCTAGCTCAGAATTTGGATTTAGTAGTTTTCAGAGGATTCTGGTTTCATGTGATTTGTAATAAATCACAATGATTCATGAATCAAGTGTGTTTCCTGGCTGCTTTACTAATCCATCTTATTTTATTTACATTTCATAAATGCTTTTATCCAGAGAAACAGAAGTGCTTTATTGTCTACAAACTAATGATGCATAAGGCACACATCAGAAGTCAATGTAAATAGACAGCATGTGTAAAAAAAAAATTAAATCTGTAAAACGTAGATGCTTTTAACATAATGAAATATAAAGTTTCTATAACTAGCAGTAAAAAAAATATATATAAATCGATATTTATATATTTGGCTCAATATTTGGTGTGATCACCCTGCTTCAGTTCTCTCAGTTCTTTTCTTTTATGGAAAATCGGCCAAGCAGAGTTTAAAGCATTTTGGAGAACCCGCTGCAGTACTGGGAGCTTTGTCTCACACACAGCTCTGATTATGTTTTTTATCTGAAGAGTCTTCTCTTACTTAATAGCCTCCTTTCTTTAATGACGTACAAACATTTTCTCAGTAAAATTAATTTTTGAAAAAGAAATGTTTGGACATTTAAAATCTTACATTTCTCCACTGACACACTTGCACCGACCTTCCGCAACATAAAAAACACCAGCCTAATATTGTGTAGGTCATCCTTGTGCCACCAAAACAGCTCTGATCCGTCGAGGCATGGGCTCCACAAGACCTCCGAAGGTGTGCTGTAGTGTCTGGCACCAAGATGTTAGCAGCAGTTCCTTTAAGTCCTGTAAGTTGTGAGGTGGGTCCTCCTGCACATCCCACAGACGCTCGATCAGATTGAGATCTGGGGAATTTGGAGGCCAAGTCAACACCTTGAACACTTTGTCATGTTCCTCAAACCATTCCTGAACAATTTTTGCATTGTGTCAGGGCGCATTATCCTGCTGAAAGAGACCATTGCCGTTAGGGAATACCACTGCCATGATGAGGTGTACATGGTCTGCAACAATGTTTAGGTAGGTGATACATGTCAAAGTAACATCCACATGAATGCCAGGACCCAAGGTTGCCGCCTTTCCATAGTGCATCCTGGTGCCATCTTTTCCCCAGGTAAGTGACTCACATGATGTAAAAGAAAGTGTGGTTCAGCAGACCAGGCCACCTTCTTCCATTGCTCCATGGTCCAGTCCTGTGCTCATGTGCCCATTTTAGCCACTTTGTTGGTGGGCAGGGGTCAGCATGGGCAGTCTGCAGCTGCACAGCCCCATAAACAACAAGCTGCCTGTTCTGACACCTTTCTGTTGTAGCCAACATGAACTTTTTCAGAAATTTGTGCTGAAATTTGTGCTACAGTACCTCTTCTATGGGATTAGACCAGACGGGCTAGCCTTCGTTCCCCACATGCATCAATGAGCCTTGGGTGCCCATGACCTTCACAAGACCTGAAGTTGTGGAGATCCTCTGACCCAGTCGTCTAGCCATCACAATTTGGCCCTTGTCAAAGTTGCTCAGATCCTTACGCTTGCCCATTTTTCCTGCTTCCAAAACATCAACTTTGAGAAGTGACTGTTCACTTGTTATCTAATATATCCCACCCCTTGCCAGGTACCACAGTAACGAGATAATCAATGTTATTCACTTAACTGACGATGTTATGGCTGATCCGTGTATACATAAACTGTAAAAACAAACATTTGAGGCAATATTTATAAAAGAATTAACAGGTACCCATGACTTTTACACTTACTGTATATTAGTTTACATTAAAGGTGTGGTCAGTGATTTTAGAGTCAGATTACGTTTTAGATTTTTGAAAGGTTTCCCTTTTGTTTTGACAATCTCAAAAAGTATCTTCTCAGAAAAGAAATGCTGGCGTCTGGCTCAGGCTCTGTAAACAGGAGAAACAATTCACAAACAAATCAATACCACGAACATCCAACCAATCAGTCCAAGACAGTGTCACTATTTCCCTGTCTATACGTTATGTTGTCTGACAGTTTAGAACATTTACCCTAGCATTCAGGCTATTGAGCCTTGTTTAGGGCATGACTATGAATAGTGTGAACACTGGACGGAATCTGTTTGGATTTAAAGGTTCAATGATTCGGCTTCAATGATTATATTTTTAGTTCACTTATTAAGACACAGAAGGCTGTTCAAATTCTTGTCTCTTTGTAGGGTGTAGGATTTGACCACCTCCATATAGTAGCGAAGGCTGGTTTATATTTGGAATTACAGCTTTAAATGTCGACAGCTACAGATAGCCAGTGGAGGGAACGTGGCAGTCGAGATCCCTTTATTTTAACAGAAAAAAGTAAGGAAGTAAAGAAAGAAATATAGTGTATGGTTTAGAGAGCACTTGGAAGTCTTTGTAAGCCCATGTGGCAGATAATCCGTTCTGTCCTTAAGTTCTTCATGTCACGAAAGACACACTGTTGACTAGAGCATAGACGTCAAATGAGGTTACTTTTTGTGTAGTAAGCTTATATAGGACCTAAATTAATTTTATATTTAGGTGATTATATACATTACAGTTATTATTATATACTATTCCACACCTTGAGTAGCCTTTTTGATAAAGATTTGTGTGATAAAGATTAGTGAGCTCACAGAGCTTAGTGTAGCCTAATTGGCTCTTAGTCATGCTCTAGTTCTTACTCTGCAGGTTCCAGAGAGTGGGTAGAAACCATTAGCTCACAGCATCTTAAGCTCCTTTCTGATCAATATATTACCACATTTGGGTACAAATTGACAGGAAAGAAGGATTAGCTATCTGGATGGCAGAGAGTGGTGCAAAGAATGAGCGGAGTAAATTTGGATAGAGAGGGATAGAGTTCTCAGTGCAAAGGCAGAGGATATCTGTTATCACTCATTCACGCTCTTCTGATCATGAGACCTAGAGCATATTACTTTTGCTCTTTCTGGGGTCAGCGTCTGGGATGTCCACCGTACGTCCAGCTGTGGAAGTGCATGAAATAACATCAACGGAAATGACAACAGGAATGACATCAATGGATGAAGACCAAGGGAGCGGTAAAACATTTTATGTTAGGATGATGTTCATTTTTCAAACAGACAGGCATCTAATTCAGCACCTAGCATTCCTTTAGAATAGTTAACCTTTCAAATGATGGCTGAGGTTTTTAATGTACAGTATATTAATGTGGATCAGGATTACTCGAAGATGAGCTGACAGAAATATACTGGTCTGGGACAGCGCCTTTTTGTTTCGGAGGATGTAGGGGACGACACCAGGAGCTCAAGAAGGACGCGTGAGGAGATTCAAGTTGCTGCTGGCTGGGTTACAAGTCTCTCTGCAGGGGTATATATTACTGTTTTATACCAAAGCACTGTTGAAATCTATATTCTGATTGTATGCTTATTGTTTCCATAGTAAAAGTTTACACAAGGACTTGTCAGGAAGATGCTCCACATACATAGAAGTTTTGTGTGAGATGTTTATTTAAATTTTTGGAAGCTAGTCTACAGTATCAGCTCTTTGTAACACTCAGAAGTACAACTAACTTTAAGTTTTACAACACTGTAACATCTTTTACAGTGGTGCTTGAAAGTTTGTGAACCCTTTAGAAGTTTCTGTGTTGAAGTCCTAAAAGTAGATAAAGAGAACCCAATTAAACAAAGGAGACAAAAATATTATTCTCTGTCATTTATTTATTGAGGAAAATGATCCAGTGATCCAATCTAAATGATCCAATATTACATATCTGTGAATGGCAAAAGTATGTGAACCTTTGCTTTCAGTATCTGGTGTGACCCTCTTGTGCAGCAATAACTGCAACTAAATTGTTCCGGTAACTGTTGATCAGTTCTGCACATCAGCTTGGAGGAATTTTTTTTTTACAGATATATAGGAATTTTAGCAGATATATAGGAATTTTAACAGATATATATAGGAATTTTATCAGATATATAGGAATTATAGCAGATATATAGGAATTTTAGCAGATATATCGATATATAGGAATTTTAGCAGCTATATAGGAATTTCAACAGATATATAGAAAATTCTAAAGGGTTCACAAACTTTCGAGCACCACTGTAGAAGACTTTCCAGTTTCTTGGTAACACAAAAAGCTGCATTTTTTGTTTTATTGGCTGGTGAGGGAGACTGTACATATCTGTTTCTAATGTAAGTGATAACTGGAACTAACTTATTTTGTGGATATGTGACAACATTGCATGTAACTATAAATAAATAAAATGTACAATGTTTCACTCTTTAATAAATATATATAAATGCATATAATTTCTAAGATATTTTAGAAAAACATTTCAGAATGTAATTTACATTTTTGCCAATGCAAAATCTGGCTAATTTCTCCATTTTAGGCTTCTTTTTCTATTTTTTCAACCTAGAATGTAAAGTCCATCCCCATCTGTACAAAGCTGTTCTGCCACTTTTCATTAACAAACAATTCAGAAGGCGTACTTATTTCTAACAGAGGTTGCAGGGTCAGTTGGTGGGACGAGAACGCATGTTAATGTTGCCTCACAAGCAGCAGTGGCCTTAAAAATGACAAATTACTTCTTTAATTAGTGCACTCAGATGTGGTAGATTAGTGCTGGCAGCATGGTAGATTTCCAGATGCTGTGCTGAGCATCCATGAATGATTAATAAGTGATTTCCTCTGCACTATAGTTTGCAGTACTACTTTTATGCCACTGTATAAGCTCCAAATACCTAGTCAAATATAACAATATTTCTTATTTTTGTAACAATAGAATAACCAGGGGGTATGGTGGCTTAGTGGTTAGCACGTTTGCCTTGCATCTCCAGGGTTGGGGATCCGATTCCCGCATCTGCCCTGTGTGCACTTAGCTTGCATGTTCTTCCAGTGCTTGGAGGGTTTCCTCCAGGTACTCCAGCTTCCTCCCCCAGGCTAATTGGCATCTCCAATTTGTCTGTAGTGTGTGTGTATTTGTGTGATTGTGCCCTGTGATGGCACCCTGTGTAGGATAACCAGTACAAATACTGGATGGATGGACTAACCATGGGATTTCTGAAAACCAAAAGTCCAGGGGTTGGAGCTAACTCCTAACCTTAATCCAAGATCCTCTAAAGAACACTTATCCAGCCAGAAACACACTGAGTTGTCTCCACCATCTAGATATTTGGTTAGACCTTGCCCAGTTAAGGAGCTGGATCAGGTCCGACTCCACCCCCGTGGGCTTTAGGTTCTGCAGCGAAAGGTTCTTGTATCACTGTGAAGCTTGCATGCCTGGCTCAGTTGCATGAATAATATGAGCATTACTGAATATGAAACATATACTCATGGTTCTTAGAGTCAGTGATTTTTAATGTCATTACAATATCATGGCTCAAAATGCATTAGTTTTATCTTCGCATGTTTCTGTCTTGTGTTTTCTTCTGGTGCATGCTAGTGAACTGTGGTCTGCCAGACGTGGACTTTAATGGGGTGGTGTATGGGAATGACTGGTGGGTGGGCTCAGTGGTGCGGCATGAATGCAGGTCGGGATTTATTCTGGTTGGAGAACTAACAAGCACCTGTCAGTCTAATGGAAAATGGACTGCTAAGCCATCATGCCTCAGTGAGTATGTCTCTCACTAGACATTCACTTACCGAATCCCAGACAATCCATACATTAGATTCTGTATTTAATTCCTATAATAATTCCTTTCATAATAAATCTCATAAATCTCATGCTCTGGGTGTGGTTGACAGGAGTGTGTCGTAAGGGCCAGGTAGAAATCAATGAGCGAGACATTGATGAAGCATGCACCTCCACCTGCCCATCAAAATACTTAGTGTCCATCAAGCATGGCTGTAGTTTCATAGACCACTGCAGGATCAAAGACTCAGGCTGGAAACACTGGTTTACGTGCTGCACCCACTGCGAATGTGATTGCTTCATTTCTTGTGGTAAGTGTCACACACACCATCAATTTTATTAAGTCTTATCAACACTAACCTTGTCTAACTTAGGTCACCAGAAATATTTTCTGCTCAAATTAAGATGTCTTTTAGTTTAAATATTTCTTTGATTTTCTTCTTCAGCGTCAGCAGGATAGGGGACTTCCTTTTGGTTCCTTCGCTTTAATTTTGACTTCATCCTGTGAGTGGTAAATACGTCCACACAAATCACTGAAACAGAACTCATTCCATGATAAGACTGTTGGATGACATCTATAAAGGAGGTTACCTCAAAGTGATCTCTATGCAACGACTACACAACAAACACACTTTTGAAAGAGACAATCAAAACAACTTTATTCACTAAAAATGGCTTCCTGGCTGCAGACTACATGTAAACTTAAAGCCATTTTGAAGCTCTGAGACCTTAAACAATTTCATAAACCAGTAGAATAAGTTTATATAAAAGTAAGGGAGGCAAATATGGCACTATAGTGCCTTCCAAAATAACTTCTAATGTATAATTCTGCCTTCAGTCTTTGGGCCGCACTGTCTACCCAAATAACACCAAACTATATGCTGAGATGGAAAATAACTTGGCATTTAAAGATATGTAACATATTTTTGTCATTTTATTCTAGCTAACAATACTTCATATGATGTCTAAATAAGAATACTGAACAATTCTATGCAGTTTGTGGTAAATGGGTGATTATGGGTATGCAATTTATATATATACAATTTATATATACAATTTTAATGGCCAACACTTGCTTTAAAACCTGGTCCCTCCTTCTGGCAAGGATTAATCTTACTGACCTGGCCTTTACTTGCTATGGCGTTGAACTCTTAATCACGGTACTTCCATAACAGAACTGTTCTATTTCCACCTTGCAGTACTGTAAGTTGTGGTCAGGGTTGCACCAATTTAAACTTCTCTGTAATTTTTTGAAAAATCTGTTAAAGTTTTTAAAAACCAGGAGAAATGTTATAGTTTAGGATGATGTGCTACTTTTTTTGTGTTATGATAATGAGTCTTTATTGGTCACATATACACTACAGTGAAATTTCTTCACATACCCCAGCATGCCAGGAAGTTGGGGTCAGCCATGATACAGTAGAAAGAAATAGTTTGTATATATTGTAACCTTATTTTTGACAGGTCTAGGTCAAAGGTCAAAAAGATACATATTATTAATC
>JANDJT010000167.1:9497279-9512228 GCA_024331685.1 Stegophilus panzeri | reverse complement strand
CATATTTGACCCCTTTCCAACAGTGACTATATGATGTTGAGATCCATCTTTTCACACTGAGGACAACTGAGGGACTCAGTCAACTAAGTTGTCCTATTTTCTTTTCTAATGCCAGGTTAGACTAGTATAGATTCCAGTAGCTAAAATAAATTGTTTAGACAGCAAGTCATATTCTAGCTAATGGTAAATATTAGTTATTTACTTGATATTACTTATTATTAATGAATTAGCAAACTATGTAGTGTTATTCATGCATATAACCAGAAAATCTAATTATGTTTTATGTTAAAGAGTAGTTGCTTTAAAATTAATCGTCTTAACGTTGTAACAGTTTTAGCTCATATTTATTGTGTCATATATCTTACACATGAAATGACATTAAATTAATTTCACCAGTTAAAACGTTTATTTTTAATACTTGAGTACGTTTAAGTAGCGCCTTGTTTACTTTCACTTGATCCTTCCACTTTTAATGAGTAAAATTTTGACTCTAGCTGGAGATTTTGGCATTTATCAAAATGGATTAGAACACATTTGGTTGTAAATTGTTTGTACAAGCATTTACACAAGAAATTTGGCATTCATGAAAATCCTGTCGTTACGGAAAACCGTTAACATCCTACTCATGTGCCTGGGTGTGTGTAAATTTACGCAACTAATATATATCTCAAATGATCGACTTCGAATTATAAAATTTGCATGGAATGCACTTATATATGTTTTATGCTGTCACATTTAAATTGCTTCTTTTTACTGCAACTTACAGTGTAGAAGTGCTTTGTAGTCTCTACCAAAAACACACCCTTATACTAGTTCATTAGGTCGGGGACTTCGAATATCGTCAAGAAAAATGTTATATTATTGGTATTAATTAAATAATATGAAAAAAAAATTAAGAAAGCACACCAACTCAAACCCATAAATGAAGACAAATAAAACTAGCCATTTAATTATGACAAAAGAAATGCTGCCGTATATGTGGAGGATGGGCCGGTCTGTCTGCACATACAGAAGCTGTAAGATGTAAACAAATGCCTCAGCTGATGGAAGATGTAGTGCACATCTCTCTTATAAGGAAAGAGATGTTAAACTACCACTTCTGCCTTTCTGCCTTTTTTTTCCTCTTTATTAATCATGTTGTGTTTCCCTATTTACGCTTGAACTTTTATGGTGTTGTGTGGGTGTCAGGGAATGCAAATGAGCTGTGTCGAGGAAAATACTAAATCAGTTTGGCTTATGTAAACATTTACACTTTATAAAGATATCTACTTTCTACTTTTACTTACATTACACTTAAGCATAATCTCTTAATCTCTCAGTCCTATCATTTTATTTAGTTTGGTGTCGTATTGAACTTCCAGCTAAAATTTGACTGTGTTTAGTGGGTTCATACTTACAAACTGAGTCTACCTTGAGTAATAGTCAAGAATGCAATCTCAAAAATGAGACCATACCAAAGCTAGACCAAAACTCAAGGGATGACATAATCAAAACACAGATAGGAACGGTCATTATGTCATACGGAGATTGTGAGCTTGTCCAATTATGAGTAAGGCTCAGACAGCTCTCTGCCTCGTGTACTATCTTCCTCACACCAACCTCACCAATCTGAATGCCAACAGCCATTATAATTACTGTTTTTTGTTTAAGGGAGTTGGATTTATTGAACCGCTTAAAATCTGAGACCAATAAGGAAAAACTTTCTTTCAGGATGGGGGGCATTTGTTTAGAAGAATTGCGCTGGTAATTGAATTGTGTTTAGGTGTTTCATTCAAACACATCAGAGTTGTGGTTCATCACATATAATGAAAAATTCCAGCTCTCATTAGACTCCTCTTTTTATCATTTTTTCTTCTTTGATTCTTCATGACGTCACAGCTGTGGAACTGTAAGTGCCGAAGAACTCATTATGCATCATGCACCTCTTTGTCTTTTTCGTTTCTACTTCAGTGCAAGATATTTATATTATATATGATATTGCCATCACACATTCACCAAGTCATCATGTTCAGATATTATCCTTTAACACAGTCTATATCTCGCTCTATATATATATATATATGATCAAAACTTTGACCCAGAGGGGGTTGGGTGTTATCATATGATCTCTGTTCCATAAATTGTAGTTGAAACTAGGAACTAGATAAACAAAGAGCTGGGAACTAGAAAACAATGAACTAGGGAAAAAGGAACTGTGAATATATAATAGGGGAACCTGGGAACACAGGTAATACTAATTAATTGCTGATTATAATATGAGAAGACTTGCAAAGAACATAGGCAAAGGTTTAAAGTGGCTTGCATAAATATTCACTCCTCTTATTTGTAACATATTTCTACATTGAAAATAAATAAATAAATAAATAAATAAAAGTTCTCATTGCACAAGTATTCTCCCCTTGAAAACCCCACAAAATGAGTTCTGGTACAACCATTTGTGATCGGAAGTCACATAATTAGCTTTGCAAACTATATTGATCTCCCCTCCTTCGGTATTTTGGGATATTTTGTCTAGATTAATGACATATAATCCTAGTTAAATTCATTTCAGGTCAAAACATATAAAAGGTCAAGGAGGTGACTACTTATGAAAACCACTGTATTCAGGAAGAAAATCAGGAAGTGAGAAACGGTATAAATACAGGTGTTCCATGTAAAAATGTGATCTTGTCAACACGTTCTTACAGTATGCCTATGTTACAGGTTGCTGTTATGGCTGAAAAGCCCTCAGAGCCAGGGTCGGTCTCCATTCCCATGGAAGTGACCAAGCGGACGGAAGGAGCCCCTCCGGATGCAGCCATGTTGACCCACCTGAAGAAAGTGGAGAACCATATCACAGAAGCGCAGAGGTTCTCACACCTGCCCCGGCGCTCGGCTGTAGACCTGGAGTTCACCGAGCTGTCCTACACTATTCATGAGGGCCCCTGCTGGAAGAGGAGAGGTACTGAGGCTATAGTTCTGAACACAGTTAGGAAATTTAACTGAGTATATAATTCAAGTTTTTGTGTGAGTTTGTATGTGGAGTTTGCATGTTCTCCCTGTGCCGCGGGAGTTTCCTCCGGGTACTCCGGTTTCCTCCCCCAGTCCAAAGACATGCATGGTAGGCTGATTGGCATGTCCAAATTGTCTGTGGTGTGTGAATGTGTATGTGATTGTGTGCCCTGCGATGGATTGGCACCCTGTCCAGGGTGTACCCCGCCTTGTGCCCGGTGCTCCCTGGGATAGGCTCCAGGTTCCTCTCGACCCTATAGGATAAGCCATATAGAAAATGGATGGATGAGGCAACATTCCTTGATTGGATATTTAGTGTTTGGATTTAGCTGAATTCTATGAAACACTTAAGATCTGGTGAAATTGTATGATTGAATGATTTCACTTTTTGTCTACAACATTACTTGAATAGATATATTGATTATAAAGGTGTGGCATAATGGTGTGGTGATGAGGATTCTTCAAACAGATACGCTGTTAGTATTACACATCCCAGGGTAAATGCAATAGGATCAGCAACAAGAACACAAAAGCTTACTTTTGAAAGAACCATCATACTGGTCAAAAATGTAAAAGCTTTCAATCTAAAAACTGAATTTTGTCATTTTGATAAAGTACTTAAATACTTCCTTTAAAAACACTGTAGCAGTTTCCTGCTCCAAATAATTGCTGGGATATTAGGTATATTGGTTAGCATGTCATTCATTTTCCACCGTTAAATGGGTAATATCCAATAGTTAAATTGTAAAAATTTTATGAGGGAAGTTAATTCAAATAATAGTTAGCTAGCTTCCTGACTAATCACCAAATTAATGCCAGGTAGTATAAATTAAATGATTCAGTTTACTTACATTAGTTAACACTGGTTAAGTGCTTTATTTTTCTTTAAAAAAAAAACAAAAAACAGGTAATTTTTAAAGCAGAATGAAATACCTAAATTTCCTTAAATCCTTCACATCCCCCATAAATGAATGATTTTTAGTGGCTTAGCACGTTTGTCTCACACCTCCGGGGATGAGGGTTGAAATCCCGCCTGCACCATTTGTGCACATGTGAGTTTGCATGTTCTCCCTGTGCTTCAGGTTTTTCCTCCAAGTACTCCGGTTTTCTCCCCAGTCCAAAGATATGCGCTGTAGGCTGACTGGCGTTCCCAGATTGTCCATAGTGTGCGAACGGATGCGTGAATGGGTGTGCGGTTTTGCCCTGTGATGAGTTGGCTAGAAGTGGGTGGTTAAACAGTATTTCCTCAAAGTGACACATAGCAGAAACATTTTCATTTTCTTCCTCACTATTGGGATCGATACTGATGATTTATCATGCATCTCCCTGCTCATTATTCTTTGTCACTTCCACATCTTCTCTTACTCTTTTGTGCTGTATCTTTAACACATGTTATAAGGAACTGTATTCAAACACTTACACCTACATGTACAGCGTTTTATGTTTTCACACACTCTCCACCTTGTGTTCTCGCTGCCTAAGGGGTTGTATAGTGCTATACTCAGCAACGTTTAGACAATAATTCACTTATGTACACTGCTGAGCTGTCTGCTGTGCTTAACTAACCCTCTGGATTAAAACTGGTCCATTAGCCAGTTACTTGTTTTACACACACACACAGTGTATTAAAACACTAAAGCGCTGTGTGCTCATACAGTGACACTCCTTAATTTTTTTCTGACAGGGACACATCGATGGAATGACCTTGTTAGTGCTCGAATTTAATCATACAGTGAAACTAATAGCAATAACATGCTTGTCTATGGCCCGTTAGCAGTATGCAGAGGCTGGCAAGACACATAATGCTGACACACACTTCAGCTCTCCTGTGGGTGGGGGGTGAAATGATATCCATGTATCCATACACTTACACACACACACACACACACACACACACACACAAAACAAGACAGAACAGTGTTAATAACAATGATACACACTCTTACTAGGGCTGAGGATCTTTAGAAACCTTATGATCCGATTTGATTAGATCAGTCTGTTGTGCATCTTGATGCATCTCAATTTTTCATTTCTATAAAATGTTAGCTTTTTTTTTTCATTACGTAAAACTAGGCTTTAATTAAGTTCCATTAAAGCTGCCAGAGTAAATGTCACTGTTTACATTCTCGTAATGTATTCAAAGAAAATGAATATTTGTACATTTAAATGTTTATGTTCATAGTAATGTTCGACTCTTTACCTTGAAGATGCCAAGTGTTGAATAAATGTGTCATTTTTTGGTATACTTTACATTTGATAGAAAATAAATAAATAAATAAATAAATATTTACTAATTGTAGCCTAGAAGTTATAACACACTATAAGTCATTTTTTCCTATGCTTAAATCTCAAATCATATGTTGTGAGTATATGCAGGTAATAGAAATAAGTTTATTACTGCATGAGGATGCGTTGAATATGGCAGGTTTGTACACCTCAGAGGTATAAAAGCTCAAAGTTAATGAAAACATTAATGTGGGTAAATAAATGAAAATGAATCTGAAACATTCACATGGTAACACTTTATGACTCAATGAACAATATGAATAATCATGCACTAATACCTGAATTAATTCGTTCTTAAATATGAACTAATGATGAGTTAAGGCATGTAGTAATCACAAACTAATGTAGAGCTAACGTTTATGACGTGAGTCTTATGAATTCATGCGTGAATAACGACCACCTTAAGTACATGTTTGTTAGTTAATGTATTAATTAACATGTCGGAGTAAACTCAATCAAACCTGCTCTATAAGAAAGAATATGAATGAAACGTGCATAATTTCAAATTGTTTATATAATTTGTCATGCACAGTTGTGCACACAAATATGATTGGATGGCACTGGATTACTTTCATAATTTACATTGATCCTCCTTATCGAATGTAGAAAGACGCACTAATAATAAACACCAATCACTTCATCTCAATCCATTTTGCTTCATTCTCCATCCATTTCTCTTCAAATCCCACTGTAGTACTACACTGTAAAACCGGTTCATTTAAGTTCATTTAACTCAAAAAATTTGAGGAAACTAATTACCTCAAAATTTTTAAGTTGATAAATCAGTTTCTTTAAGCCAAATACACTTAAATTACAAAATTTGAGTAAAATTTTTGTCATATTTAAGTGTATTTGGCTTAAAGAAACTGATTTATCAACTTAGGTAATTAGTTTCCCCCAATTTTTTGAGTTAAACGAATTTATCCGGTTTTACAGTGTAGTACATCCTCTGGGTGGCTCGGACCTGGGGCTCTGCTCCATTACCCACAAGAGTGAACATTTACAGCAACATTTATTCATTTAGCAGATGCTATTATCTATTAATATTTAAAACCAGTGTTCTATTTAGTTTACCCCTATGTGTTAATTAATACATTAACTAACAAACATGTACTTAAGGTAGCCATTTTGTTTGTCTCGCATGAATTCATAAGACTCAGGTTGTAGTTAAGGTTAGCGCTTCATCAGTTCATGATTAGTGCATGCCTTAACTTATTATTAATTCATATTTATATAAGAATTAATTCAGGTATTAGTGCATGGTTATTCATGTACTGTTATTGTAAAGTGTTACCATTAACATTAATATGATGTCTTTGTTCAGTACAAAGGTGTAGTGTAGGACTATTAGTGATCTGCTTGAGGTGGCATAAAAATATAGGACTGTTAATTTTCAGTTAACCAATATTTAACTTCATATCACAGTTGAATTATTGAATCTGATTGGTTGATTAACTTTCTCTTACAGCAACTCTGACAATAGTGGCAGCGGTACTTCAGATCACAGGTTTATATTAAAAAAATAATTAATTATCACTTTTGTTTTAACAACTCGTTCACATGGACTTGTAAGGTTGATGCTCCACTTAATCTATGACCAGTAATAAATGAATAACGAACGTGTTGTTAGTTCAAAGAGAAAAACAATAATAAGTATGACGTGCCATTTTTTAACTGATAAGAAATACATTTGCTGTGAGAATTGTTAAGCATCCAAAGAGAAATCATTTTCCCCATCTCTGACATTTACATATAAAAAAGTGACTCATGTTTACGTGTACCTGACGACTACTGTTTACAGCAACAGTTCTCCTTTTCTAATCACATAATATTTTGTTCCTTTTATTTCACTCAGTATTTGTGTATTTGTTCTGAATTTCTGTTTATTAACGGCCTCAGATGGCTCTCTTTGGCTGAGTCATGGAGTCTTTGACTCAAATTGCTCACAAAATATACTGAAGGCTTTGATTTATTACGCTATTAGACACCTATTAGAAAGGATCATCGCTCCGGTATGTTTTCCTGTCAGGCAACCTATTGGCTCTTCAGATAAAACCACAGGATTTAGCCCACACACACACACACAGACACACACACACTCACTCACTCACTCAACACAGTCAGCTGCCATTTCTGACAGACTGATAAATTTTCTTCTTGACCCATGTTCCCAAAAGCAGTTTTGGGAACAGTTCAAGAGCCTCCTTCTTAAATCATATCGTGAATATTATATTGAGAACAACTGCATGTGTTACACTTGAAGATGATTTCATCTGGAAGGACTTGTACTCGACCTGATTTCCTGAACTATTTGTAATTGAGGAATTCATTGTAGTATGTAGTATAGTATTATAGAAAGAAAAGAATGTAAGATATATGAGACAGAATGAGTTGACAGGTAAGTATATGGCTGCTCTTGTTCCTTCCTTTAACATCCCATTGTAAATGTCATGCTGTGTCATTATATTTGTTGTTGTTGTTTTTATAACTTTACCTCCCTTCCTCATTGATTGATCTCCCCCTGTGTCTCATGTATTTTATTTGCTTTTTACTTCCTCCCATCTCTCCATTTCCCTTTAACATTGCTTTTCTCTTGCTTGCTATCTGCTACCGCATACCATTTTTCTCAATATTAAAAAAAATAAATCATAATTATTCTGTCAGTTTAGGAAGAAAAATGTTTCATTATCATTTTATTATTTTGCACAGTCCCCTCCAAAACTACTGGAACTGCAAGGTCAATTCATTTGTTTTTTGCTGTAGACTGAAGACATTTGGGTTTGAGATCAAAAGATGAATACGAGAAGAACGTTTAGAATTTCAGCTTTTATTTCCTAGTATTTAGATGTAGATGTGTTAGACGACATAGAACATAGCGCATTTGGTATCAGACCACCCAATTTGTAGGCGAGCGATATATTGGAACATATTGGAACATGTGACTGACAGGTGTTTCTTGTTACCCAGGTGTGTCCTGTTAGATTGACTGATTAAACAATAATTGGCACTGAACATCTATTCTTGGTTTTAGCCTTAAGTTTCACTTGTGAAGACTGCATTTGTTGTTAGAAAGGATAAGCTAACATGAAGAATGGAGAGCTGTCTATGGTGGAAAAGCAAGCCATTTTTGAAGCTGAGAAAAGAGGGAATATCGATCAGAGGCATTGCACAAACATTGGGCATAGCCAATACAACAATTTGGAATGCCCTGAAAAAGAAAGCAACTACTGATGTACTGAGCGACAGACACTGAATGTGTCGGCCAAGGAAAACAACAACAGCTAATGACAGAAATATTATGAGAGCTGTGAAGAAAAACCCAAAAACAACAGTCAGTGACATCACCAACAATTTCTACAGGGCAGGGGTGTTGGTATCACAATCAACCGTTCGAAGAAGACTTTGAGAGTAGAAATATAGAGGACATACCACAAGATGCAAACCACTCATCAGCAGTAAGAATCAGAAAGCCAGATTAGAATTCGCAAAGAAATACAGAGATGAGCCACAAAAGTTCTGGAACCAAGATTAACCTCTAAAAAGTGATGGAAAGGTGAAAGTGTAGAGAAAGAAAGGATCTGCTCATGATACAAAACATACAAGCTCATATGTGAAGCACGGTGGCAGTAGTGTCATGGCTTGGGCTTGCATGGCTGCTTCTAGAACAGGCTCACTAATCTTTATTGATGATGTATCTCATGGTGGTAGCAGCAGAATTATTTCAGAAGTTTACAGGAACATTTTGTCTGCCAGTTTACAGAGAAATGCGTCAAAATTGATCGGGAGGAAATTTATCATGCAGCATGACAGTGATACAAAACACACTGACGACTCAACAAAGGACTTTATCAGGGCGAAAAATTGGAAGGTTTTACACTGGCCAAGTAAATCGCCAGACCTTAACCAAATTGAGCAGCATTTCATCTTCTGAAGAGGAGATAAGGAGAAAAAAAAGAAGCATCACAAAAAAAGAAACCTTTCAGAGGCTTAATGCAGTTATTGCAAGCAATGAATCTAAAACCAAATATAAAGTGTTATTTGCTTTAATTTACTCCGACTTATCTGTTCCTATACTTTTGCTTGCCTAATAATTGGCTGGTTTTTACGTTGATTAACACATCTAGATGTAAATACCAGGAAATAAAAGCTGAAATCCTAAACACTTGTCTCATATCCATCTTTTCATCTCAAACCCGAATGCCTTTGGTGTACAGCACAAACAAATGAATTGGCCTTGCCGTTCCAATAGTTTTGGATGGGACCAGTATCCAACTGTAAAGATAGATAAAGCATACTATAAATGGAGAGTTTTGTGATTTAATGCACTAGAGTGACTTAATCATTATCACAGTCCATTAGGTTTAGGAAATAAATTTAAGAAAACCCAAAATCATGATCATGGTGAAATTAGGATTAATTGTTCAACCCCAAATTGTAATGGCAAATTGTTGAATCATGACCATGCATCATTAACATTTCTGGATCTACAGAATATCTCACACTCACTTACTCACTCAATCACACACACACACGCACACACACGCACACACGCACATGCATGCACACGCACGCACGCACACACACGCACACACACGCGCACACACACGCACTCGCACACACACTCGCACACACAGAGCTGCCGCTGATGTGTAACACATAGACCTATGCAATCATGGAACTGTCGATTTATTCAGCAGCTGCTTGTACTTAAGTATTCAACTCAATTCAATGACATCAGTTCCCCCATTTAAAAATTCATTGGGATTGTTACACTTAATAGCTGTATCTAATTATTCACTTATTGAATGATGAGAAAATGATCCTAAGATCTTCTTGCGAGCAGATTAAATCTCTGCTAAAGCGTGTGATATTGTTTCTTTCTTTGTGTTTAGGTCTTTAGCTTATGCAGCTGGTTTTTAATCAAAGGTTGAATCGGTTAAAGGATGAGACAGTGACTTTATCAATTTAGGATTTAGGTACTTCTCAATTTAGGATATGATCAGATTAAGCCTTACAGACCTTGCATCAGTATTATGTATGTGCATCAAGCGCTTCATTTATTTTAAAATCAAACTGGTGGCTTACTTTTTTTTATCACCTTAAGGGTGTATTTCCTTAATTTCCCACAGGGATCTATCTGATCCTAGATGAGTAATACAAAGCTGAAAGCATGACAATGTGATATGAGCTATTGTTCTGGACTAGAGCATCTGTTTCAAGTCAGACGCCACGTTTGCATCTTCGATCCCTGCTGATGTGCAGAACTGAAACGTCTGGTATGACTTTAGATTTTCTAATGAAACATAGGGAGAAAACAAAAATTAAGATAGAGAGCAAGAAAGAGAAGGAAAAAAACATAGCAGTACACCAAGGAAAACATCAAAGAGAATGCTTTTGTTAATGATATCAGCAGGATGTCAGATTGATGGTGCATAATGACATCAGCATGAACCAGAGCCTAAATTAAGCCGTAATTTACATTTATCGGCAGCATCACAACACAGGGCACTGAATGTATTTGTTGGGTGATCAGTATGCAACACACACACATCGCACGGCTGATTCATTGGCATGCCATGCACGTCACTGATAGTTATAGGGCTATGCAATGGATTTGTGCCCAGGTTCCTCTCTCATTCACTCTCTGTCTCACCCCTGCCCACCTGTCTGGCTCTTTCAGAATGCATTACAACATGGAGATGGAGAGACACGTGAACAGTCTAATTAAGAAAAAGGCTGTTTTTGGCAGTATGATTTGCACATATTTATTAGGGCATTATATTTTAAACTTCCTCTTACAGTCCAATCCAGAATTGTTGGCACCCTTTAGGAGAGTGGACAAAAAACCCCATTAAATTACACACAATACTTCGAATTTTCCGCTCACACATTTGGAGTAACTTTCATTCCTCTAAAACAAATCATTCATAAGGTATTCTTTTTTTAAACAGTAGCATTTTTTCCCTTCACTATCCACTGTAATAGGAACAGCTGTACCCCAGCTCATTCATGTCATGTGGTCTTCTGCTGTTGTAGGCCATGTGCTTCAATGTTTGACGTGCGTTCTAAGATGCTTTTTTTGTTCATCTTGGTTGTAAAGAGTGGTTATTTGAGTTACCTTGGGCTTCCTGGGAGCTGGAAGACTGGCCATTCTCCTCTAAGCATTCATGGTTGTTGGCACCAACAACCATGCGACAGTCAAAGTCATTGAGAGCAAGGGTGTAGATGTTCTTATTAAAGTGGAGCGTATGTGGCAAATTTATTGTCACTCCTAAAAAATATTTAAGAACACAGAGAATGGTGAGGGAGGCAAATAAGAACCCAAAGACAACAGTTTCAGTATGAATTCCTTGTTTTTATGGATCACAATCAACTATTAGAATCTGCCTCCACAAACTCAAGCCATGTTGGTTGCACAACAGACATCCTTGCTGAGACTAAACTTCAACAACCATTGTAAAATTTAAAAAAATGCAACTGAGCACATAATCAGTATGTTGAAAACTGGGAACTGTATAGAGGAAAAGCAGCCATAACGACTGTAAAGTATGGTGGTGGATCATTGATTCTCTGTGGCTGTTTGCCAATTGTTCCAGAGGATCTTATGAAGATTGATGGCATCAGGAATTCTTCTAAGCACTGGGATATAAGTTGCTTCTGTCAGGTTGTATCTTTCGTCAAGATATTGAGCCCAAACAAGCATTCAAATCAACCCAGGTGCAGGTGGACAGGGCCACCATATACTGGATTATGGACTACCTGTATGACAGGCCCCAGTTTGTTAGACTGTAGCAGCATGTCTAAACGGGTGGTGAATAGCACAGGAGAAGTGCATGGGACTGTTCTGTCTCTGTTCCTGTTCACACTTTACACCTCGAACTTCTAAAACAACACTCATGCCACTTACAGAAGTTCTCTGATGAGGCAGAGTAAAGGATGGTGGTGGACGGATTTGTGGAGTGGTGCGAGAACAACAAACTGCTACTCAACGTGTCCAAGACCAAGGAGTTGGTGGTGGACTATAGGAGGAAGAAGATGGTAACCCAGCCCGTCTACATCCAGGGAGAGGAAGTCATGGTGGTCAGTGATGATAAATATCTTGGTGTTTATCTCAACAACAGACTGGACCAGATGATCAACAGCGAGGCAGGTCTACAAGAAGGGTATGAACAGATTCTACTTCTTGAAGAAACTCTGATGGTTCAGTGTATGTACCAAACTGCTGGAGACCTTCTACCAGTCTGTGGTTGGAAGTACAATATTCTTTGCTGCAATCATTTGAGGGAGCAGCATCCGAGCTGGAGATACAAATAAACTGAATAAGCTAATCAGGAAAGCTGGCTCCAACCTAGGCTGCAAATTGAGCACCCTGGAGGTGGTGGTGGAAAGGTGGATGGTGGAAAACATCGAGAGGATCATGGACAATAGCAAACACCCCCTCCATGACACACTAGCCAAACAGTGGAGCTTCTTCTCCAGTGGATCACAGCAGCGTCAGTCACAACTGCTCATCACATGTTTAATGTACCATTTTAAGCCTGCTAACTTGTAATATATTTCATACAGTTAATCTGTACAGGAATCTTAGTCTGTAAATAACTCGGAGAGCTATTTATATGTATATTTTAATTCCCTCTTATTTGTGCTATATTGTGAGTTTATTGTGCATTTTTAAAGTCTTGTGAACTGTTAAGTCTTAGTCCTCCCTGTTGCTCTTGTCTTGTGGCTGTTGTGTCACCAAATTTCCCCTTGGGGATCAATCAAGTACTCTCTATCTATCTATAGACGAAATCAGTGTTTTATGAAGGTCATTTCTGTATCCAGATTTGAACCCTATCGGCAACTTGCCGTCTAAATTGAAGACGACGTCCACATGTCTAATACAAAGAGTATGAAGAAGCTTAAGAATGTTCTGTATGAAGAAGTATTACAAGATCTTTCTACAGTATATTCATTTCATACATTCCAGAAAGAAACTGTGTTGTTATTCGCTCCACAAACGGCTTCTCTAAATCCAAATATTAATTGTTGGAGTGCCAATGATTTTCAAATCAGTGTTTTGCAAAAAATATGTCTAATCACTCTGCATTTGAATCATTTTGTGGGGTGCCGATAATTTTGGAGATGCATCTATTGGAGTTTCTCTTAGGAATTTCGTTTCCAGAAGCAGTATGTGCAGTCTGATATGCCTTTCCAGAGTGAGCAGTGTGTTGTATTCAGGCATCGTTAGCTCATTGGATTTACATGATAAATACATTTTTTAAATAAAGCAACTTGTATCTACAGAATATTTAAATGTACACACACTTACATTACATTTACATTAAATGTCATTCTGGTTGGATGTGTTTTGGATGTGATTTATACTGTACTCACAGTGGAAAGGGAGGGTTTCAGGGAAGAAATATTTGTTCCTCTAATTACTCCATCATGCTGTGCTGCAGACGATGCATTAGTATGGACACCTACATCTGCATGTCACATGTCATGGTTCCCTGCATTTTATTGGAGTGGCACAGTATTTATACATTCACATTTACAGCGTTTGGTGTTTAAAAGACTGACAAACAAGCAGAGGTGCCGGGATGATTAAAGAAATGACGAATGATCACTCATCACTCAAAACTCATCCTAGATGTAAAAGTACCCTAAGTATTCTTATTTCCTAAGAATTGATGTTGTTTTGTCATATCACTTCATTTGTTTTAATATTTAACTCCATTTATATTTGACATTTACACACCTACTTGTGTTGAATGTTTTGGAACATCTTTATGTCAAAACAATATGTTACAATCAGGGCAATGCATATAGAGATCCAGTAATAATCCGACTTCTGTCAGACTCTGTAATCCTTGAAATAATCTGTTAAATGGAAGGGGGGAATGGTTACGTGTGAAAACACTCTTCCTGTTACACATTTTATTCTATTTAGGAATAATAATTGTGAAATTGAATGGGTGGTGGAACAAGTATGGATATTTCTAGTACACTTACTCCAGAGTTAATCTGAGTGGTCAGAAGGTGTTGGACAGTGGTTCCAGCTACAAGAGAAATCGTAGGTTTATATTAGTTAATGTACTTTATAATTTTTGCAGGAATAACATATTTACAGAGACTTTTATGACTGGTGCTCCACATAAACAGAGTAAAGAAGTGTGTAATTCTTGAAGTTTTCTGTAAAGAGACATTTCTTAAACATGTTTTGTTTAAGTTTTCAGTGACAGCACTTGGGAGCGTATACAGAACAGAGGGCTGTATGGTTTCTTGGTAACACAACAAGCTGCATTTTTATGTCTTGTATATATACAAGAGAGAGAAAAAAGTGAGGCTGTGAGGGATTTCGTAGCTGTTATAATGTGAGTGATACCAGGAATTAACTTGTTTCACAGAAGTTCCATGTTCAGTCTGCCTAAAGCTGTCTAAAACCTGCCTAGCTAATTTCCTCACACAATGAGTGTGAAGGGTTTTCAAAGGTCACACATTTATGGTCAGAATTTTCCAGTGTAAATGAATAAACACATTATTTATTTATGTACACTGCCCTCCACTAATATTGGCACACTTGGTAAATATGAGCAAAGAAGGCTGTGAGAAATTATCTTTATTGTTTAACCTTTTGATCTTTTGTTCAAAAAATTTATATCAAACAATTGCAAACAAAACACAGGT
>JANDJT010000167.1:9458115-9472876 GCA_024331685.1 Stegophilus panzeri | reverse complement strand
GGGCGCTGAAGACACCAGTTGGTTAAGTTTAGCAAGCGGAATTTTCCCCCATTCATCCATTATGCATTTCTTCAGCTATGCAACTGTACTGGGCCTTCATTGCCTTATTTTGTGCTTCATAATGTGCCACACATGCTCAATCGGAGACAGGCCAGGACTGCAGGCAGGCCATGCTAGCACCCGCACTCTCTGCTTATCAGCGACATGCGGTGAGGTTCGTGGCTGGGGAGGCACTGACTCTTTCAAAAAAAGATTTACAAATAAATGAATTCAACTGAGTAGCATAAATTCACCATTCAACTGGCTGCTTACACAGTGACTACTGGTTATGTTTCATATCCCATATCAACATTCTTTACACACACATATAGGTAAGGTACATATTTGGCCAAAGAAGAACGTTAAATTTATAGCAGCTCAGAGAGAGCGCATTTGCTCTGCACCCTCCGTGTGTTCTTAATTTTCCATCACAATTCCACAATTCATACTCATTCAATACAAATTAAAGTATATACAGTCCACAACAAAAAGACAAATGTAGTTTTATTCTTTAAAATAATTTTTTCCTCATCTTGTTTTATATAGCTTTTTTAGTTATTATTTAAAAAAAGAGCTGGTCTTTTATTTTTGTCGTGGACTGTACAGCAGTGTATGCATGGTCTTACCTTTACTCGTCGGTCATTACTCACATCAAATCCCAAAACGCCTCCCTCACTTCACAGGCCACCTCACTTTTAGCCACATAACGCAAAATGACAGATCTGGGGTTTGTTTGTGATATCCGTTGTCTCGTCTACTTCTACAGCAAGAAATAGGGCTGCATTAATCTCCTTTTTTATATCATTTCTAATCACATATTGCTTCAATTAAATCATTCTGAATTCTGTTTGATAAGCCAGAAAACACAGTGAATGTCTTTAAATGTCTAGCTAACCTATCATCTTTCTCAGCAAAAGCATGTAATAGTTCTACATAGTTGCCACGATTAGAAGAGGTCGTACTCTCATCGTTACCACGAAATGCTAATTGCTGTTTGGCTAGGAAGCAAGTTGCATTAATGAGGTCTTTTAAAATCTCTCGGTTTTCCTTTACCTTAGCATTGTGGACGATAATATTTAGTCTCTGCTGTTCGTTCAAAGCCAAATCTATCCTTGCGCTTCCAAAAGTTTTTAAAGCAATTTGGCTTTGAAGGTGAGTAGTTGAACTTTTATGTCTGCTGAGGCTTCTTGGTATATTTTTCAAGTCACAAAATCCCGTTGTAGTCCAGACATTGTCTCTCGTTGAGAACAAAAGACAGGGAAAGCAGAAAAGGCGGTTTCTCGTAGCACAACCACACAGTCAGTCTTTTCGGGTCAGTCAGTCTTACCACTCCGTTTGAAAAGAGCGTGTTATCGTCTCTCCTGTCGTTTGAAGCAAATCTTTTAGCTCCGGCATCGGTCTTAGATTATTTAATCACTTCCAGTTTTGATTGAAAGTCCAGTTGAGAAATGTTTTAGCTTATATATATATATATATATATATAAAATCTTCCATTTTTGCAGTCAGGGCAAAAAATAAAAATAAACAGACTGATGCGGTGCACTTGACTACTCTACTTGACTTTTTTAGCTAGCATATTACCCACAATGACAATCTGTAATACGTGAAGAACAATAGCAGAACAAGCCAGTATGCTCACACACGCCCCCTTCAGTGAGGCAGAGGTACTGGCTGCCTCCCCTCCTGCTTTTTCATTGCAGCGTTATGTCAGATCAGCAAGACTAAAATGTTATACACATACGTGAAATACATGACCTAGAATATGGAATGTGAGGACATATAATAAAAGTGTGTACAAACATTACATTGGTGACATACAGAGAGATCAATTGCACGTGCTCAAATCCAGATTGTGAGGTATTGCGCAATCCGAGAGGAGGCTCAGCTCGTTGCTGCCTCCCTTAGCGTTTTTCCCCCCTATCTGAACAGGAAAATACACCAATTCAGCGATATTGACTATAAAAATCATTGGAATGATTGGAATCATACAATACTTACATTTCTATCACAGATCAGTGGACAAATATTTATTTATTTATTTTTAATCATTATTTATTTTTTACATTTCATGATGACACAGTCAACAGGCACTACCTCTCCTGCCCGCACGTCACTGTTACATACATCAGTCTCATCTAACTGCAGAGTAGGAGTGTTACGTGGTCAAGACAGAAGCAGAGGGTGACAGAATCAGGCAGAATAATCCAATGGAAAATACAAAGTTCGTGGTCGGTAAACAGGCGAGGGTCAGGCAAACAAACAAAACGGGTCTAGGCAGAAATCGAGGTCGGGACGGAAACTTTAGTAAACGCACATGAAAAGGGCTTAGAGAAAGGCTGAGAAAACAGAACATTACTTCGCGAAGTTTCTTTGCTACCAAAGTCTCTCTTATGCTGTTGTGTGAGTGTGTTTGTAATGAGATACAGGTGTGTGTGTGTGTGTGTGTGTGTGATCAGAACTCCGGGGAAGGTGAGCGCATGCGTGTGTGGTAAGTGTAGTCCTCAGCGGCCATGTTTGTAGTTAGCGGTGTTTCCCGGGAAACCGAGTCGTGGCTGGGCGGAGATGACAAGGAGGTGCCACAGTTATTTATAATGATAATCTAGGTGTCACATAAAAACCTGGATATTCATTCAACACAGTTGATATTCTTTATACTAACATAACATATGTAGTCACAAAAAATAAGTCCACCCAGTCGATTCCATTAATTATTATTTACAGACCCTGAGGACCATATTCTGAATTTCTTAGTGAATTGGTGGATTTCATCTCAAACCTATCTGTTTCTTCAGACAAAGCATTAATTTTTATAGACTTTAATATCCATTCTGATGAAAACAGTGGTTCTGAGAACAGCGGTTGTGTTCATTCTAGCTTCAGTAGGGGTTAATCAGAACATAATAGGGGTGGGGCTACAGAAATAGGGGTGGGGCTCTTCAGTTAGAAACACCTAAAGATGCATATGTCAGTAAAGTTTCATATTTAGGGATTGAATGAGCGTCTTTCTCTGACGTCAAAACAGGAAATAATTTTCCAAAAAATGTGCAGTTATGGTATTGTTACAAACATGGTTTCCTTCAATATTTCTGTTACTAACATGGCCTTATATTATTGTATATATTGTTATAAATGTATTATTCTTATGGGAATGAAAAAGAAAAGCTCTGAGATGTTTAGAGATCTGTTTGGCACTATTGTGTACTCAGTTTGGTAGGCTTTGTGCATAAATAATTATTTTGCTTGAATGGGAATATATTTTAATGTATATATGTAATTAATATATTGTACACAAAAATACATTTCTAGCTGTTTAGGTTGCAGATGGTCAGGGTCACAATAGTCTTACACAAAAGTTATTACAAGTAGTGTGATGTCAAAATGACACATTCATTATCATGTTTATCCTGTATAAACTTTTACATTAATTCTAATTCATTTAAGGTAGAAAAGATAAAATTTCAAGGGTGAATGAATTGTAGCTATTATAGTCTGTTTATCATTTTTGACATGTGGACATGACAGTTGATTGATTAAACAATTCTCTGTTCTCTTTTTTTCCTATTTAAATGATCATATTTCTGATCAATTTTACAATAGATTGATCAATTTATCAATTAATTTGCACATTTTAAAAATAAAAACGTGTTTATTCAACATATTCTTGATTAATTAAGTACGGCACATTATTTAAAATAATATATAAAATTCATAATTTGTCTATTTATCGATTGATCTGCACTCTCTTAAGGCAGGACACTACAGGTGAAACAAGAAACCGCATAATCAGTGTTTCCCAGATGATTGCTGATATTCTTACAAGGATTTTGTATTGGAGCTTTTTCCAAATAATTTCCATTTATTTATTCAAATCAGGCTTCATCTAATTAAATATGCATACATATGTATACTATATAAAAGTAAATATCTAGTCTTTGAATGATGTTAAAATTAAAATGCTAATTTCACTGAGAACACAATGAATACATGCTTCAAAAAAAGACTTTTAGAGAACAGTTTATTAGAAATATCATTTATTTGTTTTAAAAAAGAATATATTGTACTGAGGCCATCTCTAGTTTCATATCTTTTGAAAACAAAGCAGTCTCAGTTTGCTTTAATGTTTGCTTTATTGTTTGTTTGGCGGGAATTTTTGTGAAAAATTGGTCAACACTGTATATCGAGAACTGATGTAAGATGACTAAATAATTCAATAAAATGCCCAATATTAAAAAAAGTAATGTTTACATAAAAAGAAGCAAACACCAATTGATAGTTTGGACAAACTGTTTGTTAGTCCCCCGGAGTGGGAACGGATTTTCCTTCCATCCTTTTCTCTTTCCCCCTTCTGTGTCTAGTTCAACCAGGACAGCAGAGCTGATATCTCTCTTCAACAGCTTCATTTTTGGGCGATGGTATAGTTTTCTTGGGGTGTGGGGTAGAGAAAATCCTTAAGGACAAATCTTATTGCCATTATTATTATATTATTATGAACTCTTGTTCTTTATATTTGAACAGTGCTGAAATGAACAGATTAACCAGCTTCAATGCCATAATTACTAATGAGACTCAAATTACATTATCTTTATTATGACAAAATGTGGAATGAATGAATGAATGAATGAATGAATGAATTATTTCAAACTCAACCGTTATATATGGCATGTAAACAACAAATAAAAAACATAAAAATAGCATATCAAAACATCTAATAAACAGACTGCTAACAGATTTGATGGATGTGTTTTGTGTGTATATACTACCCTGCTGAAAAAAACCCCACTAGAAATCATCACAGAAATTCTAATGGTTTCCACTACAAATACCATTACAAACCATCAGCTAACCATTAAAACCATTACTATTCTTGGTCCTTAATGGTATCAACTAGACATAACATGCCACCAGTATTAGGCAACAAATTACCAGTAGAGAACCACAGGGACCATTACGGTTTCCATTAAAACTAATACAATTCCCATTATAACCATTAAAACCAATTAAAGATTGAAAGCATAAAAGATGTAACCCTGGAGCTGTTTATAACGTGTTAAAGTCTACCCAAAGAGGGGTAGCCATTCTCTAAATCTCAGCTTAATCCTTTACTGGTAAATTTAATTTTAAGGCTAACAACTAGATAGCTGCTAGATGTCTTATCTTTAAACTGTATAACTTAACTGCATCTTTTAAAAAAATATTGTATGCAAACATGAAACATATGACTTACCCTATTATTACAAGTTCCCGTTCCAGTTGAGCTCTGATTTCAAACCACCACTGCTCCTCCACTCAAATGGAGGTGAGAAAAGAAGAAGAAGAAGAAGAAGAAGAAGAAGTAGAAGAAGAAGAAGAAGAAATGAGAGAGACAAAGGAACACACTGGCAATCAATACAATAAAATTGACATTAAAAGCAATTTAATATGTTTCTGAAGTAATACAGAGAAGATACAGAGTATACTGAAAAAAAAAACCTACCAAGGGCCTAAGTGGGCCACATATGTGTAGACTCATCAGAACTGCCCAATTTTAGCCCAGATATACAGTACTGTTCAAAGGTCTTAGGCACATGCAAAGAAATGCTGTAAAGCAAATATGCCTTCAAAAATAATTAAGTTAAATGTTTCTCCATTTAAAAACAATACTGTAAAGAGCAGTAAACAGTAATACATGAAACAAAGTCACTATTTGGTGTGACGACCCTATGCTTTAAAAAAAAAAAAAAAAGTAGCCTCAGGTAGAATTAGTGCAGTTTTATAAGGAAATGAGCTGTAAGTTTTATTGAGCATCTTGCAGAACCAGCCCCACCAATCATCATTCTGCCTCAGACAATAATAATAATAATAATAATAATAATAATAATAATAATAATAATAATAAACAGTTGTTCTTGAGTTTTTTTGGTTTTTTAAACAATTCTATTATATGTACTGTATGTATTTTATTTTATCCATGCTAACTACTTACATGAGTGACATGAGTAGGTCTATTGTATGTAGCATGTTTTCAATTTGACTGTTCAGGAATAAAATTCTCTCTCCTCATTGCTTCTGCTTTCAAGATGTTACTGGTATTTCACAACAGTTCAGTTCAGTTTTGAACCACGTTTAATGACATAATCCATAATTCAGTATTACAGCTGGGCTCTGAGTTCTAGTGAAGTTGTGGTAAGAACAGAGTGGTGTAAGAGCTCAGCAACGGTAAAATGTTCAGAAATAGAACTGAGCTCCCTTTTGATTGTGCTTGTATGAACACCAAAATGCACTGAGCACTAAGAACTAACGTGCATACATTTCCTTTTAGGTCCACTTTAACAAGACTAAGTATGGTAAAATTACTATATGTGAAAACCCTGAATCTTCCCTCTCCAGGGTGTACCCTGCCTTGTGCCCGATGCTCCCTGGGATAGGCTCCAGGTTCCCCTTGACCCTGAAAAGGAGTAAGCGGTAGAAGATGGATGGATGGATGGAAAACCCTGAATCTAACAATATGTCAGAACTCTTCCATAGCAAACTCATCTCGCTCATTCACATTTTACAGACTGAACATGAAGATGTCCACAAGAGGGAGCAAATGTAGCCTCAACGGGCAGCACAGTGAGCTTAGTGGTTTATGAAATATCAACCGTAAGATCTTATTCTAGTAGGTTTTTTTCTATAAAAGATATATAATTTTGTTTTTGACATTTTTTTAATAACCCAAAGAACTTTATTTAGGTTTACAAGTGGTTAAACTATGTAAATGCTTTTGGAGCCAATGTAAATATGTGACTATTACCTCCAGAACAGTTCTTTCTCCTAGTGTACTCAACATTCAAATTTCTATTCAAATATTATTTTTACTAGTACTCTTGTATCAGCTTCCCTGCTGTGTTCTAAATCACTGACTACAGCCTTCAATAATCACAAACAAAATAAAATAATACAAAATTGCTGTTTTAAGTGTTATAATCTGAGCTGTGTTCAACTATGAAGGGGGATTGTACATTCTGTGCTTTGTCAAATAACACACACTGTAATAACAGCATCAAGGCTACGTTACAGTAGGAGCAACATGCTTAAAACAAGGAATTCTTCAGAAACACAGTGGCACAATTTTTATATTGCAGCAAACATCAGATCAGCTGTAGTCTCTATCATGTTTAAGCATGTTTTAATTTAGCTGCTACAAACATTTTTTCACTCAATATTATTATCTTTAGCATATCTCTAAAGTTCCTTAGATAATTAATCAATAATTCTTCCACACCCAACGCCATTTTACTTATCCATCCTGATTTTTGTGTATATCTCATACAAAATGTTTTAGATCTTCAAACAAAATACAACATGAAACAAAGGCAACCTGAGTAAACAAACAATACAGTTTTTATTTAAAAAAAATTATTGAAGCAAAAAACACCTATCATCCATGTGAAAAACTAATTGCCCCTTAAATTTTAAATCTGGTTGCGCCACCTTTAGAAGCAATAACTGCAACCAAACACTTCCACTAGTTGGAGATAAATCTTTCACTTACTTCTAGGACTAGGACTTACTCCTATGCTTTGGATCATTGTCTTGCTGCATAATCCAGTTGAATTTACAGACTGGAGACTGGACATTCTCCTTTAGGATTTTCTGATAGGGAGAAGAATTCATTTTTCCCTCAATTATTGCAAGTTGCCAGGCCCTGAAGCAGCAAAGCATCCCCACACCATCACACTTCCACCACCATGCTTGACCATAGTTATGATGATCTTTTTGTGGAATTCTGTGTTTGGTTTATGGTAGATGTAATGGGACCCCTGTCTTCCAAACAGTTCCACTTTCAACTCATCAATCTACAGAACATTCTCCCAAAAGGTTTGAGGATCATCAAGGTGTGTTTTGGCAAAATTCAGATGAGCCTTAATGTTCTTCTGGGTTAGCAGTGGTTTTCACCTCACCACACTTCCATGGATGCCATTTTTGCCCAGTGTTTTTCTGATAGTGGAGTCATGAACAGTGACCTTTATTGATGCAAGAGAGGTCTGTAGGTGCTTTGATGTTCTCCTTGGTTCTTTTGTGATTTCCTGGATGAATCATCGCTGTGCTCTTTGGAATTTTGGAAGGTTGCCCACTTCTGGGAAGGTTCAGTACTGTTGCTATTGGATAACCTTTTTGTTTCAATAAATAACATTATCATTTAAGAACTGTATTTTGTGTTTACTCAGGTTGCCTTTGTTTTATGTTAGACTTTGTTTTAAATTCTGAAACAATTTAGTATGATATATACACAAAAACAGCAGAAATCAGGGCAAATACTTTTTCACAGCACTGATTTTCACAATAAAGCTAATGTTTATTGTAGTAATCAATGAGTTAGAAGAAGAAGAAGAAGAAGAAGAAGAAGAAGAAGAAGAAGAAGAATACTTGTCTGGTTTGTTGTCATTTATGATTACATCCTGTTCCAGTAAGAGGAATGCACAATAAATTACACCAGCTTTGGCCTTTATGTTTGTTTGTGTGTGTGTGTGTGTGTGTGTGTGTGTGTGTGTGTAGACTGTTACAGCATGTCCCTTATTAAAATACATACAGAGACAGACAGTGAGTGAGTGAGAGAGAGAGAGAGAGAGAGAGAGAGAGAGAGAGAGAGAGAAAGAGAGAAGGAAGCAAGATTAACCATTAAATGAAGCCTTGTTCTGTGTGTAGCCCTGGAAGAGGAGGTGCTATTCTTAGTCAGATAGTGGGAACACACACACACACACACACACACACACACACACACACACACACACACACACACACACACTCCAACCATTATTAGACTAACTCAATCCGCAGGTAACTATTTAAATACATTTTTAGTTGTTTTTTAAACCCCACCTTTATTACTGCTTGTGAGCAAGGAGTTGCTTTTCTTTTGTCTTTTCTTCTTTATCTTCTCATTATTATTGGGTACTGCATGGCTCAGTATTATTACTATCGACTTGATAGTTTAATTTCTTACAGATCCTAATGAAATATTTATGGAAGGAGTACATTTGTTCCTTCTTGTTTTCTGCAACAAACTGTCTGCATGATGTTCCGATGTTGGATATATGATGTGACTTATTTTAGACATTGATTTTAGAGTTATGTTATACTGGCAATGGCAAAGTTTTATAATATTTGAGAAAAGATGACAGAAAAAAATTGATGGTTGGGAAACTTGGATGCTACGATTACTTCACATCCAGTGTCATTTACAATCACATATTAGTACAAATTTTCCCTCCTAAGCTTTATTGGTAGAGAAGTTGCTCAGCTTTATGTAATAATACTATGAATAGTGGTTGGTTTGATATTTACACAAATCTTTTCTCTCCAGGACCTGCGCATTTCAGTGGTTTGAGAGTACAGCGCACAATAAAGGTTTGATTGATCTATAGGTTAAATATATTTGCTATTTGCTTTAAATGTCAGTCAAGCTTGGATGCACTTTCTCTGAGTTGCAGATTTACATTGTGTAACAGTGTAATGAATACGGCCTTTTGTTTTGGACACATGCAAGCATGTGTATTTTTTTTAATCAGTGATTTATTTATCAGTTGCTTATCTTAGCTCCTTCTCTAATATCTCCTGTGACTGTTACATTTAAGATATATTTGTGGAGCTCTGTGTATTTCTGTGCTTTTCTCTCATCATATCTAGCCTCAAAATGAACTGCGAAGTTGTTTTCTATTGAAATAATCAGATTTACTACCAATATTTTTGTGTTGCATTACAAAGATTCGGTCACTTCTGTCATTTGTGATCCTTAAAATTTATTTTATGTCTCCAAATGCACCACGAATTAATGTATTTCTATGCAAAAGTGCCTATTTTAATTGGAGGCTGATTTGGAAGGTGTAATCGCGTGGGTTAGAGTTGTCATAACACATAGGTAAAAGTCCTTCACCTATGATTCTTGGACTCTACAGTCATGTACTACAGAAATTCCAAATGAAACTAACTATTACACTAATAACAACAACAAAACTATTGTCAAATTGGGCAGGGCAGGATTTTTGGTCTTCGGGGTGATAGTGCAGCCTATGGTCAATGAACAGGACAATTAGTTCAGGTGAACAGAGATTTGATATAGCAACATGAAATTTCCAACTTCTTTCACTTGAGTCAGTCAGAATTTCACAAATGAATCCTTATGAAACAGATAGTACACATTAGACGCCACAGAGAGACAGAATAATATCAACGCTTATTGAAATGTGGTCTGCCACAAGACGATCACTGATTATTTATGACATTCAGGATAGTTTGAGCGGCCAATGAGGAAGTTGCATGGCAGGTCACATGGAGTTATATAGAGTTTGAGAGACATGAATGTTTGTCCAGATTGACTGATTTAGGATCAGCATACGCAGTGAAATGTATTACTGTTAAAACTACATGTCTGGTGCCTGAGCAGTGTCCTTTGTTTGCAGATTCTAATATAATTTTGTGGTCAGTATAACAGTGTATGGTTCTTGTCATTTCCCTATTCTTAGTCACTAGTCTTTCTGTTTTACTGTAGTGCTAGGAAATGCCATGGAGTTGACTGAGTAAGTTGCAAACTACCTTTTTTAAAACTCTTATTGTTTATGTTCACTGTCTAACACATATTCACGCCTGCACACTCTATCTGAGGATTCAACTTTGAACCCTCTTGCACAGGCATGGGGATAGATATACTGACATATTTTACAGTATAATGTTCAGCCTGTGTGTGTGTGTGTGTGTGTGTGTGTGTGTGTGTGAGTGAGTGATTGTGATGATAGCTGACAGCTTTACGATTTTATTGAGCCACTTTTATTCCATTGGTTCTTAGTATGAGGATTATGAGCACTTATCGTGGGCACAATCTCTTCTATTAACGTGTGCCAAGCAGATTTGTCTTCAATCCGAAGGAAGGAGTAGACAATCCAGCCATGGTCATTTCTGAAGATGTGGGTATGTAAAGTTTAGTTAACGTTGTTTTTGTTATCTTGTTTTCTCTTTAGACCAATTTTTGCCTTTGACTTTTATTGTTTTTCTATTGCAAAGTAAATACATGAACTTTGCTCCTTAGATATCTTATTTGAATTCTGATTGACTTGAACATTAGACATCATACAGTAGAACAGCTTGTTGTACTATATTTACTGTATAAAATATAACATTTAAGACTACTAATCTTGACCTATAGTGAAGTTTACTGGCCCCTTGCCCCGGGTATGTGTGCTGAAAAGAGAAGAGGGAGAGAATTTCGGCTTCCATCTGCGCATGGAGAAAGGACGACCAGGTCATGTGATCAGGCAGGTAGAATTATATGGGGTGGCTGAGAGGAGTGGACTGAGGGATGGGGATCGTCTCCTGGAGGTTAATGAACAGTTTGTGGACGACATCGAACATATGGAGGTGAGAGAACAGGAATCCTGAGGTCATGTAGGTCAATGGCCCATGCTGAGAAAGATATCTGGAATATACAGTCATGTAAAAAAATAAGTACACCCCAAAGGAAATTGTTGGCTTTATTGACATATTTGGACAAGCAACCTTTGGTTCATCTTTGAAAGAGTGCATATTAATAAAGGTGCTACACTTGAACAAAACCACAAGGAAAATTAGGTTTTTCAATCATTTATTCAACAGAAATATCAATAGATCTGATTCTTCTGTGGAAAAATTAAGTACTGCACACCTTTAGTACTTTGACTAGGCCATTCCATAACCCTCGATTTCTTCTTTTTGAGCCATTCCTTGTTGGATTAGTTAGTGTGCTTAGGATCATTATCCTGTTGAAAGGTCCACTTTTGGTTCAATTTCAACTTTTGGACAGATGGCCTCACATTATCTTCAAGCACTCTTTGATATGATGCAGAATTTATAGTTGAATCAATGACTGCGAGCTGTTCAGTCCCTGAGGCAGCAAAGCAACCACAAACCATAACATTTCCACCACCGTGCTTCACAGTTGATAGGAAGTGCTTCTCCTGAAAAGCTGTCTTTGGTCAGGTCAGACTCATAGGCATCCATAACCTTTTCTTTGAAGGCCTTATAGAACTCTTTAGATCTTGGCATGATGACACCACACACCTCAATAACAAAGGGAACACCAGACACTAGATATGAGAGGGGTATAAATAAGACAGGTTCCACCTGCACTCCCTAAGCAAGTTCTGAGCAGGTTCTAAGCAGGTTCACAGGCACCCAATCTTGAACACCTGAGTAAAATTTTATTTGAAGGTGTGATAAATGTAGGGGTGCACTTACTTTTTCCATGTGACTGATCTGTTTTTTTGTTCATTTAAATTGTGAAAATTACTAAAAAAAAATGTCGATTTTATGTGTCATTTGATAGAGTGTTTTATTTATTAATAGGCACTGTTTCAAAGAGGATCAAATGTTTGCTTATCCAATTATGTAAAAAAAAAACAATTTCCATGGGGTGTACATTTTTTCCACATGACTGTAGCTATTTTAACCCTCCACAACCTAACAATGAATGTAATGTTCTTATATTAGTATTTTAGCGTGGACAATTATTCTTTTTTTCTAAATTGTTTTTTTTTCTAAAAGGTGACCTGCCTTGTTTTTGACCCATGGAAATGGGTATCTTCAACCTTTTCCAGTAGAAAACCATATATTTTATGACCAATGTCTACTTATTCTCATAATTAGCTTCTTAGTGTAGTGTCTATCTATAACATCTGTGGTGAATTTACCACTGACTGCAACTCCTATAGTTAAGAAATTTCTAAATTTCTAAATTGTTCTGCACTCTTCTTCTGTACAATTATAGATGGACTGGACTATATTTGGTAAAGGTGATATCAGGCCAATAAAGTACCAATCAGAATTAACCATCTGTTTATATCAGCTCCCCATTTACCCTAACTACAAAAAAACAAACTTTTTGTGTACACTATTTTACTGTAATAGTATATATGTGGTAATGGTGTGTAGTTATACCTCACATTTCTGTTAATGGTGAAAGGCATAGTGGCTGCACTACAAGTGAGATAATCATAACACCTAATGCTGTAAAGTGGTAGGCAAGCTGTACTTTTGATTAATTAAACATAATAACAACAATAATACTTGTTGTTTTCACTTGAACTCAAGACTGACAATGTTTTTCACTTTTGAATAATCAACTCTTAGAATGTTATAAATGTAAAAGCATCTGACATGCCCATATATTTTTAATCAGGCAGGGGTAGCTCTTAGTTATAATTAAATTATAGTTAGTGGTATATAATGTATTTCTTGAGTTTAACATTGGTAAGTGCTTATTAAATGACAGATATTAAATTCCATAAGAATTTTATTAGATTTTTTTTTTTTTACATTTGAAACCATGTTGTCAGGGGCTTCAAGGTTTTTGCACACTTGGTTGATGGAGGGTATGTGACAGAGATTAAATTTTTTTTATACATTTATTTAAAATGTTGTTATTGTAATGTGAACATTACCATTTTTAGTGAAATTATAACATTATATAAATCATGTTATATTATAAAATTGTGATTTTGGCCCAAACAGAACATAAACATTTTGCATTTCATTTATACAGTCTCAACGTCAACAGCACTTTATTGTTTATCTTTAATGTCTGCTCTGATGCCTCACTTTCTGTCTCTTTTTTGCAGGTTGCTCGCAGGATCCAGATGAGTGGGCCTCAGCTGTGCCTCCTGCTGTTGAGTAGTGATGAATACGAGCAGGCTGTGGCTCAGGGCTGGAACCTGAAGGAACTGTGCAAAGCTCAGCACGGTGAGGAGTGGAATCCTCCTCGTCTCTGCCATATCATAAGAAACCCTGAGAGCGGCCTGGGCTTGAGTATCCATCCCGTGGAGGGTGAGTAATCCTTACATATTTACAGAATATGTAAGCTGTACTGTTTCTTTATGTTCACACTGATTGTATTGCAAAGCTACATTTAGGATTTAGGCTTTAGTGGTACAATTGAGGCCAAAAGTTTACATAAACCTAGGCTAAAGACATCCAAACTCCATGCATTTCATGTTACCATGTTACCATACATTTCCTGTGTTAAGTCAATTAGGATACCTACTTTATTTCCATTAGAAGTCATTTCTATATAATAGATAAATGACATTTATTTCAGTGTTTATTTACTGTATCAGATTTTCAGTGGATCACTAGTTTACTTAAAGTTTGTTAGCATTTGGTGGCATTGTTGCTTAAACGTCAATCACGTGCTTGTGGTAGCCTTCCACATACTTCGCACAATAATTTTTGCTCATTGACAGAACTGGTGTAATTCAGTCAGGTTTTGGGCCTCCTTGCTCATACAAGCGTTTTAGTTCAGTCCACAAATTTTCTTTAGGATTTAGGTCAGGGCTTTGTGATGGCCACACCAATACGTTCATTTTGTTGCATTTAAGCCATTTTTTACTGTTGGAAAACCCAGTTGTGACCAAGTTTTACCTTTCTGGCTAATTTCTTGAGGTTTTGCTCTAGTATTTCTAGATAATCCTCATTCCTCATGATTTAATTTTTTTTTAAGCACACCAGTGCATTTTCCAACAAAACACCCTGAAATCATAATGATGCTGTTCTTCAAATTAAAAGCTGATGCCTCCAACTTTTTCAGTCCTTCACTTTGTTGGTGTCTTGGGGTTTGTTTGAACCTTTCAGATCAAAGTTTGGTCATCCCTGGGAGTTAATTTGCATACAGTGGTTTGTACAGATACTCATGGTACCTTTATTTGATTGGAAATTGCTCCGAAGGATGAATCAGACT
>JANDJT010000167.1:9429933-9448831 GCA_024331685.1 Stegophilus panzeri | reverse complement strand
ACCCTACCCTCATCCCGATTAGCACGCTTAACCCTACCCTCATCCCGGTGAGTACGCTTAACCCTACCCTCATCCCGATTAGCACGCTTAACCCTACCCTCATCCCGGTGAGTACGCTTAACCCTACCCTCATCCCGATTAGCACGCTTAACCCTACCCTCATCCCGGTGAGCATTCTTCATTGTTATTAAATGAAAATCTCATAGAGACTCATGTGGGCATTAAAATAACATGTTGCTTAAAGGACTTCATTTTGACTAGCAGCAGCACTGCGTCCCAGCTTCTCAGAACTGTATGATTTAGGGAGTTGAATAGGGGTAGGGTTTGTGTTTAATGTAATATAAGGAAAAAAAAAAACACATTTGTTTTAGGTTTAGACCACATCTGCTTCTAGTTCAAACCCAATTACAGAAACCAATACTTTTATAACACTAAACAGAGAGAGAGATGGCGGTATTGCGGTGCACCATGAAAATATGCACTTACTGAACTGCAGATTTCATTAAAATATTATTTTTGTGGGGGACACAGTGACTGAGTGGTTAGTACATTTGCCTCGCACCTCCGGGGTTGGGTGTTTGATTCCGCGATATTCTGAGGAGCTTGCATTTTTTTCAAAATTCCTGCAGATTTTTGGAGATTTGGGCCAAGACTCGTCACGTGACGGTATCACAACGTGCGTTCAGCCAAAGCCATCTTTGATACGTGCACGTCAAACGAGTACAGCTAAGAAGGTCTCATTTACCAACAAAGACTACGCAAAAAAAAAACTTTGCGCAATTAGAATTTTGCCAATTCGAGTAGTTTTCCGCAAAAAAAACAAACCCTGCAAATTGCATCGCAAACTTTTTAAAAAAGCTGCAGCAAAATCAAGCATTTTTTACCCACAACAATTACAAAACAAATTCTGTGAAATCCTGTATGGATTGGTGTGTAGTGTGTGAATGTGTGCGATTGTGCACTGTGATGGATTGGCACCCCGTCCAGGGTGCCCCCCGCCTTGTGCCCCGAGTTCCCTGGGATAGGCTCCAGGCTTTCCCGTGACCCTGTGTAGGATAAGCGGCATGGAAAATGGATGGATATTATTTTGGTGCAGACAAGACAATAATTAAATGTTTTAATCATGAAAATCAGTGACTCTCTTGTGTCAAAATATTTTTTTTCACATAATCGTAACAAAATAGTTTCTTGCGATTATTTTAAGAACCGTGTTCTCATGTATGGAAGTGCATAGTTGTATGAATGTCACGTTGTCAAAATGACTCAAGATAGTAAGGAAGTCTGGCTTCAAGTCAAACTAGTGTGTAAAATGACATGGATGCACCCCTGTTAAATGCTTTAAAAAGTGACTACATGGAAATTTATCATTTTGAGAAAACAGGCGATAAACATGATGCCACCATAAATAATTATTATCCAAGGAATTGTTTATACATGGACATATTGTTTTAGCAAGTAAGTTTTTCTATGATGAATAGTATATTTATGTAAATAATTAGCTTTTTCTTTCACATGTTGTGGAAATCATTAATCCTAAAACTAAAATAAAAAATCCTAGCACTGGATCAGAAAGTGTTTTTGTCTGTGCTCCCTGGCCTTTTTTTGCCACCTTATTTTGCTGTAAAATTTTATTTAATTTTCTAACAAATTGGTCTTAACCTCTATCATAATAAATAGCTCCTAACACAGGCTGGGGAAATACAAATGTAATGAGGACTGTAATGAGTAAATTAAAGGAATGCCTTAGTTTACCCTGCGTAAGAAATGATGACCTTCCTGCTTAATTTAATGGCAGAGTGCACTGAGTATTCTTTACCCCATGCAGTGCCTTGTGGGTTTATCCACCAACTTAATATGCATTCCAATGCTTTTCGAAAGGGCTGCAAAATAGTGCGCTATCTAACGCATCCCAGAATCGCAGTGAATTAGTGTCAGAATGAGCTGAAAACACCATTTTGCTTTTGATGATATTTGACAGGCTTAAATAATTTTTTTTGTTTAAATGACATCAAATTAAAACTGTGAAAACACTAGAACTATTGTATTTTGGTTAAATCATTTCACCATCCATAGTCACCATTTTGCTTTTAATTTGCATAAAGGTAAATTTACTCACCTTTTTTGTGTCACTTGCTCTGCTCACTTTGCAAAGCTTGTGCTTCCTGTAGCTTCAGCTCACAGTGAAAATGTATAAATTACAGTACCTTGCGAAAGTATTCACCCCTTTTGTCATTTTCCCTATTTTGTTGCCTTACACCCTGGAATTAAAATGTATTTTTTGGAGGGTTGATCATCTGATACAAACCTCCCAGCATTGAGCCATTGGGATTTTTGCCCATTCTTCAAGGTAAAACTGCTCCAGCTACGTCAAGTTGGATTGGTTCTGCAGGTGTACAGCAATCTTTGTCATACCACAGATTCTCAATTGGATTGAGGTCTGGGCTTTGACTAGGCCATTCCCAGACATTTAAATGTTTCCCCTTAAACCACTAGAGTGTTGCTTTAGCAGTGTGCTTAGGGTCATTGTCCTACTGGAAGGTGAACCTCCGTCCCAGTTTCAAATCTCTGGGAGACAGAAACAGGTTTCCCTTCAAGAATTTCCCTGTATTTAGTGCCATCCATCATTCCTTCAATTCTGACCAGTTTCCCAGTCCCTGCTGATGGAAAAACATCTCCACAGCATGATGCTGCCACCACCATGCTACATTGTGGGGATGGTGTTCTCTGGGTGTTTGGTTTGCACCAGACCTAACATTTTCCTTGATGGCCAAAAAGCTCAATTTTAGTCTCCTGTGACCAGAGTACCTTGTTCCATGTTTGGGGAGTCTCCCACATGCCTTTTGGAGAACAGTAAATGTGTTTGCTTCTGTTTTTCTTTTAAGAAGTGACTTTTTTTTTTTTTTCTCTGGCCACTCTTCCATAAAGCCCAGCTCTGTGGAGTGTACAGCTTAAAGTGGTCCTATGGACAGATACTTAAGTCTCCACTGTGGAGCTTTGCAGCTCCTTCGGGGTTATCTTTGGTCTCATTATTGCCTCTCTGAATTATGCCCTCCTTGCCTGGTCCATGAGTTTTGGTAGGCAGCCCTCTGTTGGAAGGTTTGTTGTGGTGCCATATTCTTTCCATTTGTTAATAATGGACTTAATGGTACTCTGTTCAATGATTTAAAATTATTTTATTTAGGTGTTTTTTTTGTTTTTTTTTTATAAATAACCCAACCCTGATCTGTACTAATCCATAACTTTGTCCCTGACCTGTTTGGAGAGCTCCTTTGTCTTCCTGGTGCTGCTTGGTTGGTGGTGCACTTGCTCAGTGGTGTTGCAGATTCTGAGGCCTTTCAGGACAGGTGTGTGTGTATATATAATGAGATCATGTGACACAGGAGGACTTTATTGAACTAATTGTGACTTCTGAAGGTAATTGGTTGCACCAGATCTTATTTAGGGGATTCACAGGAAAGGTGGTGAATACATATGTACATGCCAGTCTTCCATTTGTAATTTTTTAGAATTATTTAAAACAAGTTATTTTTTCATCTCACTTCACCAATTTGGACTATTGTGTATGTCCATTCCACGAAATCCAAATAAAACTCTATTTAAATTACAGGTTGTAATGCAACAAAATAGGAAAAATGCCAAGGAGGGTGAATACTTTTGCAAGGCACTGTAATTGAGTTTTTGTTTCTGTACAAATGACTGGATGTTCAGATCCAAGGTGCAGAGTTACTTTTGGGTCTAGGGGTAAGGCTTTCAACTGCTTAGCTCTGTGGATGAACCGTGTTCTGCTTCACTTATGGGTCACTTGGAATTAAAATTCTTACTTAAACTAATACATGTGCTAATACTATATAAAATATAGAAAATAATATATAAAATAACTAATACTGTGGAAATAAGAGCTTAATAATAATTTGCTTAGTTACTGGGTTAAACGTTGTTTTGTTTTTGTTTTTTAACCGTGACGTTAACAAGCTCGCTTGTTTCCACAGGATGCTCTGAGGAATGGTCTGGTCGCCACAGAAGTTCTAATGTGGTTCTACATTGGCGAGATCATTGGAAAAGGAGGCATTGTGGGATATGATGTGTAAATGTGGACTGTCCTTGTTGCTTATTTCCTCTAAGCCCCTTGTTTCCAGTTTGAACTTCTTGGAATCCAGGAACTAAATAAATATGTATTGTTCAAAGAAATGTATGTGCTCAGTATAGTGATGGATGGTGGGTTATGACAGTTTTCATTATATATATATACTTTTATTTGGGCCATTAAAAAATAACTTCACATGCCATGTGCTTTTCGTATGACTACCTTGTACATTACTTTGAATTGAAAAGTGATGCTGAGACCTTTATTCAGCATGCTGAAAGATGTATATGACTTTCCATTTTGGTGTCAACTCAAGGCTTCCTTATATACCATAGAAACAACTATTAACTGGGTATTGGACAGATATAAATACTTATAAATGATCTTTAAAGGAATTCTCCAGCATATTTCAACTTATATATTCTGTATATCAACAGACTCTCTCTGAGGGGGGGAGAAAAGAAAAAAAAAAATCCTATTCATTTGATCAGTCCGAACTCATAATACCAGTGTATAATGCAGTCTGAATATAAAAAGTGGTGGTTATGCTATAATGGACATCTCCTCACGTTCCATACTTTCCGACACGCACTGTGCAACATTTCCTAGATATGTGCAGAACTCCTGACGCACCCCTTCAGGGTCTTCCTCTAGGTTGGAATGAATGAGAGGCAGCTTGTTCAATTGAGGGGCTGCACAGAAGAAAATAAAAACAATGTACAGATTTCTCAGACTCTCAAACAAGCCAATGCAACAGTACATAAAGTTAAACTGTAACTTGTTAACAAATAATATGCAATAATTTGCAACCTGTTTACTTTTCAGTCGTACCTAACTGAGGATGTGACGTATCTGCTTCACTACCAGGCTTGTGGTGTGCTATGAGCAGACACTGTCCTGCCTGTAGGCTTTGAGAGGAGATGAATGTCGAGTACCAGGTCTCTACTTCCTTGAGGTGACTTGGAATATCAGGGTTAAATACAATGACCACTCCATTGGAGTCTCTCATTAAAGCTGGCCAGCATGCTTCAAACCTATAATGAGGATGTAAAAAGTGATCCAACCCAAACTTAAACACATTATTAACTAAATACTACTTAAATCCTAATTATTATATGAATGATATACAAATGTGAATCTCAAGGTGTGCTACAGTATTCTATTTCACCTGACAAGAATGATACAAGACAACTAATGTATTCAAATCAAAGGAATTAATTTCAAGATTAATGTCTTATGGTGAAACAGAGGTGCCAGTATTGCTAATGCCCTCCTAGCAGGCAGAGAGAAAAAGCAGGACTGTACCATTAAAAACCCTGTGAACATACTGTATGTTTGGATTTTAAGCAACTAGCCAAGTTAAACTCTTACTTTATACAGTTGTTCTGACCCATGTCAGATGTTGTACATTATAATAACTTTCAGTTCTAGATAGTAGACTATATGGCCAAAAAATGTGGACAACTGACCATCACATACATAAACTATTGCCACAAAGTTGGAAGCACAGAATTGTCTGGAATGTCTTTATATGCTGTAGCATTTAATACTTCCCTTCACTGGAACTAAGAGGTCCAAACCTGTTCCAGCATGACAATACCCCTATGCACAAAGCGAGCTCCATGAAGACATGGTTTGCCAAGACTGATGTGGAATAACTCAAGTGGCCTGCACAGAACCCTGACCCCAACCCCACTGAACACCTTTGGGATGAACTGGAACGCCGAGTGTACCCCAGGCCTCCTCAACCAACATCAATACCTGACAGGGTGCCAACACATCACAGGGAACAATCGCACACACATTCACACACTACGGACAATTTGGAAAAGCCAATCAGCCTAAATGTCTTTGGACTGGGGGAGGAAACCGGGGTACCCAGAGGAAACTCCTAAAGCACAGGAAGAACGTGCAAACTCTGTGGGATTTGAGCTCCTGTCCCTGGATGTGCAACACAAACATGGTAACCGTGATCAAATCCCACATTGTAATTGTAATGCTACAGCATACGATGACATCCTATACAATTGTATGCTTTCAACTTTTTGGTGACAGAAGGCCCACATATGGATGTGATGGTCAGGTGTCCACAAACTTTTGGCCATATAGTGTAAGAAGTGACATGCTTACAAAGCAGATGTCAGTATCAAACCTGTATTAAGTATTGGTCTGATAGAGCTATGATAGTATGATATTGAAAATGGACAGTTATGGATGGGTACATCACCGTACCCATGTGTCAGACTGGAAACAGAACATAAATAAAACATACATAAATTGAATAATCTACATACATACATACATTTTATTTATTTATTTATTTATTTATTTGCAAACGTTTTAGAAACCCTATGTATAACTTTTTTTTTTACAAACTTTGTTATAGATTTTTATTTTATGATTTCTACATTATCAAGTCAGTACAAAAAAAATTTTTAGATTCCCCAACATTAGTTTTCCAGCACAAAACTGAAAGCAGCATATTACATAAGAGACACTTTTCAGACAAAAAAAAAAAATCTTGGTTCTGCAAGATGCACAATAAAACTTGCAGCTCATTTCCTTATAAAACTACACAAAATGTACTACTATTTTTCTTTTTACCTCTGGGCCTCTGAATAGTTCCAGGTAGAAGGAAGGGACACTCACTTGAAATCTCCAGCACAATCCCACAGCTCCACTTCACAAGCACTGTCTTTGGTCCCACTTCCCAAATTTTGAGACTCAAACTCCAGTATCCTTACAAACACCATATCAGAAAACTTCAGTCAGGAAAAATATAAAAGATTTCCTCGTGTATCATCATGGATTACACTTCACTGACCTGACTCCTTGTGTCGGTCTGTATTCAGCTCCGACTGTCTCCACTGTGTCAGAGAGAAAATTTGCCAATACTGTCTTCCCACACTGTGAATAATATTAATATTAATGCTAAGTCATTGTTTTAAAGAGAATTCTAACACAAAACAGATCAGTACAAATGATAAGAATAACCAAATCCATGCTCACCTCACTTGGTCCAATTAAAAGAATTTTCACTTTTAGATTTTTAACTTTTAACATTTTCACCAAAGGATAACACACAACCAGCTAGGCAAGGCTAGGCTAGGCTAGGCAGCTAATGAGCTGATTTCACGCCAGCCAGCTAAATTGCTAGCTAACTTCTTTAACTGGGGGAAGAGTTCACTGAAATAAATAGCAGCGAATGGACATGTGAATGTATATTGAAGTTCTAATATTATGGTATATAATATTTAAAACGACACACTGGTATCAAAGACAGAAACACATAAACACATCGTTGTCATGGCGCTGCAGCCTGCAGGCTGTGAATTTCGCATTTGCAGATTCGCGAATATACACTACACAAGTGAGAACATTAACAAGTAGGGTATGTGTAGCTTTAACCGCAGGATTAACTCTCCCAAAGATTATCTTTCAAAACTTTTTTATTGCCTCTGTAGAGCCTATAGTTTAACCATCTCTCGTCATTGGGGTCGCAGGAGAACATTTGGAATGATATTAAAATTATTCAAATATCCTTTCTATTAAACTGTCCTCCAAAGCCCATTTACACCAGAGGCTCTCTCTCTCTCTCTCTCCCTCTCTCTCTCTCTCTCTCTCTCTCTCTCTCTTGTTTTCTCATTTTAATCAGAAATCAGTAATGTGGCCTTTACACCAGACAGGACATTTATGAAGCCCATTACAATCATGTCAACACAGACAAGGATCTCAAAGGAATCTTTCCACCAACTTGTGGAATCCATGCATGACAATCTGACGCTGTTTGAGAGCAAAAGGATGCCCTACCTAGTATTAATATACACCAAATCAGCCTTTGAAACCGTTGACCTGAATAACACACATTAAAACCGTTGACGTGAATAACACTGATTATGTCATTACAGTGGCACCTGTCAAGGGGTGGAATATATTAGACAGCAAGTTAGTTAGTTATCGAAGTTGATGTGTTGGAAGCAGGAAAAATGGGCAAGTATAAGGATCTGAGGGATTTTGACAAGGGCCAAATTGTGATGTCTAGACGACTGGGTCAGAGCTACTCCAAAACTGCAGGTCTTGTGGGGTGTTCCCAGTATGCAGTGGGTAGTACCTACCAAAAGTGGTCCAAGGAAGGACAACCGGTGAACTGGTGACCGTGTCATGGCCGCCCAAGGCTCATAGAGGCGCATGGGGAATGAAGGCTAACCTGTCTGGTCTGATCTCACAGAAGAGCTACTGTAACACAAATTGCTGGAAAAGTTAATGCTGGCTATCATAGAAACACAATATTACACAATATTAGACAGGTGGCTTTAATGTTATGGCTGATTGGTGAAGTGTTCCTAATAAAGTGCTCCATAAGCGTATACCCTGTTCACCAAAAGATGGCGCAACAGCAAACTTTTTGCCATGTCCATGATTGCTGTGAACTATATCTTTATTAATGTGCGGACACCCACTACTTCTATGTTCCCACCCAATTCCAGGAGTTTCCAGTCTTACAGTTTTATGGTTGCTGTTTCTCATATTTAGTTCCAACAATCCTACTGTTCAAAAACTTCAGAAGAGACATAATATTAAATGCAGGTGAGAACCAGAACAGTCAGTTTGGACAGCTCTCCATAGACAGACTTGTGCATGTTGTGCCATATCTGAGCTCTTCTTTTACCTATTCACATTAGTTTTTCTGTTTTCTTTACATGACCCAGTTGATTGTCAAATTATTAGTCTCAAAATTATTTAAAGTGTAGGTTCTAAGTGCGTACAAACCCATACACTGAATTACTGAGAATGCAGCTGCAGGAATTGTCCAACAAACATCATTGAACTTGAGAGGTTTGTCATCCTGGTACTGATTTTATGAAACACTAAAGGAAGGGGCTGGGAGCATGTTTCCTTCCTAAGGTTCACCAGTGCAGCTGTGAATGCAAGAACAGTCAGTGGCAAAGAGCCAGATCTAGAGGATTATGTGAGTTTGCTTAGTTTGAAAAGCTTTTAATGTATAGACCATGAAGAAAACTGAAGTTTTTACCCAATTGTACATACTCAGAAAACTGAGCATGAATCTGGCATAGTAATTATTTATTTACCTAGAGTATGAGTTAAATTGCATTTTTTTCTGTTTGTCATGTTAATAATGGAATAAAAGCTCCAGTAGAAAAAAACAAATCTTGAGGTTGTTACTATCCATCATGTTAATAGAAGCATTTAGATGTAAGATACAAACACACATTTGTCTGTTAATAAAAACTTTAATTAGAATATCAAGAGGTCATTTTTGAGAAGTAATGAAGCTTTTTATCACAAAATGGACAATGGCACTTGGTACTTGGATAAATATAATGTTTAGTATTTAAAATGTTATTAATTGAAAAATACAAAAATAACATGGCATGTTGGAATAATATTTTTGGGGCTAGATTTAAATGAAATGCTACAATTTGAAAATTAAATTCAGGGTGTTTTTTATTTTTTGGTAAAGTATGTAAAGTAAAATGTAAAGTAAAATGCAATGGCTTTACTGATAACTGAAAATGACTTAAAACACATAATGTAAAAAAAAAAAATGTACTCTGTAAAAATAAAAATAAATGGTCAAAGTCTTCATTTTAGCTGGCAAATTTTAACCGATGTTCCAACCCCAAACCCAGGATAGAGGGGTTCAGTGAAGGTGGTCTCGAAGCGATGGAGGCACGTCATGGTCTCGCCGATGCTATAGAAGGCCAGCACCCCTGCGCTGTGGTCTAGGTAGACCCCTATCCTTGGAGAATGTGGCGCGCTGATAACTTTGTCCACCCGGTTATGCCAGGCAGAATAGCCCGTGTCAGAGCAGAGGAGACTCCAGGATTTATCGTTGTACCCCAACAAGCACAGGGGACCCTTGCCTTTGCGGCTTATGCCCCGGTAGGCTACTCCAACAGAGAACTCGCCGTTCCACTCAATCTCCCAGTAGAAGCGGGCACCCGACAAAGCCTCGCGGCACAGCACCTGGGCAAAGGTGTCAAACCGCTCCGGATTATCAGAGTAGGGCTGCAGGTTGCGGGTTCGAGTCACCTTCTTGTTGCCTTCTGACAGGTAGAGCTCTTTATAGGCTGTGCTGGGGTCCAGTCGGAGCTGACAGAAGTCTATAGGCAAGGAGGAGAAGGTTTATTAATTTCCAGTAGCTCAGAGAATATCAGTATCTATACCACAAAAGCCTAAGAGTACTATTCTCAGAAGAAACTAAGTAAGAAGTCTGGAAGAATGTGTTTCATAAGAGTTACATAATCCAAGAACAAGTGGACTTGCTGAAAGATTAGATATGCTACTTACATTTTAAGAACTCAGACCTGCTCCTGGGCTGTGAAGGAGGGGCACTGTCCACAGTTTGGATGTCTTTGACTAGATACAGAAAGTAAAAAGAGTATAGTTATGTTTCATTCAGTGCATTTTGATGCAGCTCGTTTACATTACATTGTCTTTGGATGTGTTTTCTGATGCCTCACCTCGGCTACTTTTCTCTCGAACACTGCGGTTCTCCAGTGTGTAAATGGGTACTTCATTCACTGCAAGGCACCAGGAAAATAAACATCAAGAGCTACCCATTTGTTTGTTAAACAACAACTTCATTAAGAAGTTATGCCCACAATCAGCAGGCTTGTGTCATTACATAATACATCCTGGAAACACAAAGTACTGTTTACTTTTTCAATTCAGTCACATGACTCCACTTTATGGTGCTTGTGGCAGTTCATGTTCATGTGCCCTGTTTGGCTGGATTAAAATCCTCCTCACACTAGGTGTTTGTTTTAGTGGAAAATTAAACAATTCAGTGCTAGAAGGTAACAGTAAGGTACAATAGATCCAACAGTGAAAATGTCCATAGATTGTAAATTAATGTACTCAACAGTGAGCTGAGCCAATGAGCTGTTTCACTGAGTTGTTGTTGTTTTTTTTATTGGTAGTTAGAGGAGGGTTCAGACCTGATTTTGTGACCTTCAGCAGTTCCTCTCTGCCCAGTTCTTCAAGTTTTTCCTTGATCTCTGCGACAGCTTTCCTTGCAGCACTGAACGAGAAGTCTGGGTTCAGAGACACTTTGGGAATGAAGCCATCATCAGTTGGTGTGCAGAGATAGTTGAAATTCTGTAAGGAAAAGAGGAAAACTCTTGTTTTCAGACACTATATACACTGGGTACATATCCTGTGTTAATAGGTTTTTTTGTTTATTTATACAATATTAGACTAATGAATTTTTTAATCTGAGCATTTTTTGTAATATTTTAGTCTCAGTGGTACACTGACACAAAACGGTTGGCCACTTAATGAAATTACTGTGTTGCCCAATAGATTTGGCACAAGAGTTAGAGTGGCAATTAGGAGGTAAGGTTATTTCAAGGGTGGCCATTTTCCTGTTCAATTCAGAAAGCTCCCCTCTTGGACTAGCATTTCAGTATGTCAACCATAAACCAGCAGTGCATGTGTTTTGGAGGCGTGGCTTTGGAAGCAGTACTGAAGGGCGGGGATGTATTTGTTTAAATTTTGAGTTTCAAAACAGCTAGTTTCAGCAAACGTCTCAAATCAATGACTACACATTTAATAGAACCCAACCACTCATTTCAGTGTCTACCTGTAAAAAGTGGATGTGGTCCTCTGTACTGTAGAGCTGCTTTAAGCCAGTCTCCTTCTTCTTCAGTTCATCAATCTCCTGCTCCAAGCGCTCCATCAGACCCTCGGCCTGACTGAACCCAGCTTTCTCGTTGATGTTGATCAGCTTGATGACCTCCGACCTCATCCTCTCAATGGAAGTGATCATCTCATCGAACATCTTCTTGCTCTCTGCCATGGCCCTTTGAGCCGAGCTCTGAGGCATATTTACAACAACAGTTTAGCGAACACATTCAGCCACTGGCTAATGTTCCAGACTACACAACTACTCTGTTTTAGCTTTCTTTGTTTCAACTTTTATGACCTAACACATCAGAACAAAAGAAACACTGTGTCAACAACTGGTTTCCACTTTATCAGACAAAAGGGCAAATATGCCCAGGCCTCAAGGTTTATTTGTGTTCCCTTGCATGAGGTTGTTATAGAGTTACTAAAGAGATAAGGGTTCTACCCTGGGTCACTGTCACTTGTAGCCACATAATATGGCCTTGTGCTTTTTTTGGCTACTCTGATTATGTTACACATTGCTTTTGATTCTGAAAACGGGCCATTCTGAAGAGCTGTGTAGAAACTGTGACCTACCTTCAGCGAGTCAACAGCCGTCTTTAGTTCCTCCAGCTCTTTGGTCCTCTGCTGGCATTTTTGTTTGATCTCAGCTTGGGACACTCCAAGAAGTTTCTGTCAGAGAAAACACACACACACACACACACACACACACACACACACACACACACACACACACAAAGACCAAAACAGAATATTCAATGAGTTTTAAGTGACTAACTCAACACCGCTAAAAACACAGACAACCAATAAGAGGCACTAAAGGACTGTTTAAGGAATAACTTCCTAAAAGGATTCTACTGGGAGCCTTTCTTATAGGGAAACATTCTGTAAGGTCCTACTTAGAACCTTTTAAGGGCTTCCCCAGAAGATTAAATCTAGAAACCTTTTTTTCTAAGAGTACATAAGCATATTTATGTTTATTATCTATATCAATCTACTAATAAATAACTCATAAAATGGGAACTCATGGTATCTACTGTATATGTACATTGCCAAGTCTTTCAATAACATTTAATTAGTATATTTCACACAGGCAGTCATTGCAGCTCATTAGTAATTGGTCTTATTTGGAGATATCAGCTTAATAATTGTGTGCCTCTATCTCAGGAGAGGAAAGAAAAGGGAGCGTGGGAATGCCAATCACGCCAGGAATGTGAAACTAGCCGCTCCCGCCTTGTGTAGAAGTATTTCAAGGTGCACATGCCCTGGCCCCTTGGAGAATGAAGAGGGGGCTTTGGTGCAGCATTTCAGTGATCCCGCAGGACCATTCCTCAAGATAAGCTTGATGGAATGTGGGGAATCTGGGAAGGGGGTGAATAAAGGGAGTCTGTAGTGTATGTCTCTGTTTGTGTGAGAGACTGAGAGGCTGATGAAAAATAGGGGGGTCTTAAATCTGCAATAACGTCCTTCTGGTTTCAACAGAGTAAACAAACCATTCTCAGTTAGTACCTGCTGGTTCCCGCTCTGGCAGTGGATTACACGGTTTATGAAAACAGCACTGGACTTATTGCCAAGCTTTGATAATGTTATTATGGAGATAAACAGAAACATATCAAATACTGTCAGGTTTTATCTGAACAATCCCTGCTGTCAGTTGTCCTGTACTTGTTCCAGAGAAGGGGAAAACATATAAAGGACAGCTATTTATAGTTTTTAATCTCATCTTCCCACTTTCCCACAGGTGCTGCCTATTGCAAGCCTTCATACAACCAAACTAGAGACAATGGCGTAAGGTTGTTGGAAGATTTTAGCAGTTTAATAGAAATTAAATTCCAAAGAGGGGTCAGAGAGCGTTAGATATCTGCACATTCTCTCAATCATACGTGTTCACTTACTGACTAGGTAATGTCTTCAGGGGTTTAGCAATCTCATTTACTGATAATGTAGGAGGTTGGGGGGATGGTTGGGTCATAAGCCTTGGCCCGATCTCCTCAAACGCACATACCTTTATCTGTGGGATTTTGCCTGTCCAGAAGTCCTGACCAACCCTTTCCCACCCTTTCGCTCTCTTTTTTTTGCTTTTGCTTTGGAAGAAAATGCAAGCTGTTCCCAGAGTAAAGCCCACTCAGAACATGCTTTGAGTCACCTTTGGCTAATCTGCTGTAGAGACACTCCCTGTGTGGTTTCGGGTCAACCGCCAGAGTGTGATAACTTTATTTGGCTGTGACTTTTGTTCCACTAGTTCTGTCTCCCGCACATACAACTGGTTTAATGTTTACCCTCTCTACCCATAATATGTTTTCATGAATTGTCACTAATGGTTCATGGCTAGCTTGTTTTAGATAACACAAAACTAGTTTGACTGAAAGATATGAGATAATACAAAATGTGAGATAAACCCGGTTAACTATAATTACTGCTCACTGATGAAAGGACAGTTTAACGGTTCTGCACACCTCACTGAAAGGCTACACTACTGAACAACTCAACATAAGCTTCTATCAGAATCACAGAGTTTTATTTTAGTTTAAAAAAAAAATCACTCCTCACCTGCTTCTCACTTCTCTCTGCCTCTGCTGACACAATATCATGGCCCTTGTGCTCGCTGACGGTGCAGATAGCACAGATACACATCTGGTCGGTACGGCAAAAGAGCTCCAAGCTCTTCTGGTGCTGCGGGCAGATCTTTCTGTCCAGGTTTCCAAGCTCATCCACCAGTTTGTGTCTCTTGAAGGTAGCCGACTCATAGTGGGGCTTCAGGTGTTTCTCACAGTATGAGGCCAAGCAGTTGAGGCAGGACTTGACAGCCTTGAGCTTCTTTCCCGAGCAGAAGTCACAAGGCACGTCTGTCGGTCCAGCAAAACTCCCATTGCTTGGAGGCACCAGGTTGAGGTTCAGGCCTGTCTTCTTGATCTTCTCAGCCACTTTAGAGAGGGTTGCATTGGGTCTGAGCACGGGTCTCTGGGTGAAAGTGATTCTGCACTGAGGACAGATGTAAATCCCAGTGTAGTCAGCATCATTCCAGTAGCCACTAATGCAGTCCATACAGAAGCTGTGGCCACAGGGGATAGCCACTGGGTCCCTCAGGAGACTCGCGCACAAGTGGCAGCTGAAGTAATCTGGGGACACGGGCTCAGCCATGTTCAACTCACAAATGCACAGACACGTACACACAAGATGCGTCCAAACAGGGAGTGTCTGTGAACACGAGAGAGAGAGAGAGAGAGAGAGAGAGAGAGCGCAAAGGAGAAGAAATCAGAAATCTGGAACCTTGCAGTCGGTGGGGCTGTGAAGCAAGCAGCTGCACACACAACCTACTTGCACAGTTGAATTCCACAAGTTATTGATTGAAAGTAGGTAAAGCCCTCCCCTTCTTACAGAGAGATAGACAGCGGGAAAGAGAGAGAGAGAGAGAGAGAGAGAGAGAGTGAGAGAGCACAGCCTACCTTAGACAAGCAAGTCAAGTTAGGAGTGCCAGAGCCTTAAGAGAGACAGAGCATGAGAGTGTGGAGGGTGGAGTAAAAAGAAAAGTAGGGCAGGGCTATTGAGAATGAGTGAATTGTAGTGTCCCAGGATGAAATGGAGAGTTGTTTAGCAAAGACACAAACACACACTAGAGTAGGTAGCCAGAGTATATTTTGATAGTCTACACATACCAAACTTACACTTGGTTAATTGTGTACATTTGCATATATTCCCTTAATCTTCTTACATTACTCAATCTCATAATGACATACCTCTCCCATTAGTTTCACTGTAGATGATAATTCACAATAGCTACAGAATAATGTACTCTAACATGAATAAAATAAAATTTTCCCATTTACATTATGGCATAAATATTGTCTAAACACCTTAAGTTTTGTAGGTTATTGGTGTAAAAACATCCATAATGCAAAGCTAACATTGTCCGAACATAATCATTATTAAATAAAATAAACATAAAATTCATTTTTAATAATTTGATTCATTACAAATGATGGGGGTGTGATGGGGGTGTAATGGTTTATGCCCAGGATTTGACTCATATGTTGAAGTAAATCTGGTTGAACTAGTCTCATTGTACAGTTGCTGCAGGGGTGTGTGTGTGTGTGTGTGTGTGTATGTGTGTGTGTGTGTGTGTGTGTGTGTGTGTGTGTGTGTGTCTGTGTGTGTGTTTTTGTGTGTGTCTCATTCAATAGTTTCTGTCTATTAGTATAACTTTTTTTGTCTTAAAGATATAAGTCTCTGCTCCCCAGATTCCAGATCCGATGACGATGATATCAAAGGGTGGGACCTTCAGTGACTAAACACTACCATACATTTTTTTACCCTGATTTTGAGTATTCCATATATATATTATATGTGTAACTCCAATGTAACAATTTTATAAGAAAGAGAAAAATGTTACTAATCAGTATTTAAATAATGTAAAACACTTTTCCTTCAAATGCAACAGTTTGATACATGTTTATATCAATAATATTGACAAATGAATAAAATGTGCAAATATAAAATGGCAGTCCATTTCAGCCCCATATTTTCACTCTTAGATATGTAATACATTTCAGTTTAATAGGGTTTAATAGTGTTTGGTATAAAAACATATTCTGGGTCTATGACCAAATAATTGTATTATTAGAAAACATATGTCATAGCGGTAAAGGAAGATTTGTAGATGTTTGTAACCACACGATGAACCTGAAGTCATATTGCAGCATCTTACATTCCTTGCATGTCATGGGCAAGCATTCCAGTCGCGTTTGTCAATCCCTATTCGCACTGCATACCCAGATACTGCACGTGAACACCGCCCTACTGTAGTTGTGAAATCATTTGTCTGTGTAAATGTTCGTGCAATTTTGAGTGACTAGAACATTTGAGGTTAGTTTTGGCCTTGAAAGCTGCCAACTCAAAAGATGTCGCCCTTGCCCTGCAGTACAAGCCTACTTACTCCACCCGACACTTCCTTTTTAGAGGACAATTGAAACCACTCTGTTTGCTTTTTCAGGGTTTGTGTAATCCTTCTCTGCTGTGTAACACCTCCATGCCCATTACTTTTAACGTTTCACCTCTCATTTGCATAGCCACAGCAAGTGTGTTGTCGCTGAAGAGGGGCAGGGCTTGGGTGCACCTTTCTGTGTGTTTTAACCTGCACTTAAATATACAAACCATGTCTTTCAAATATTGTCAACACATCAAATTTAATCTCTAACTTCTCTTAGAGATTCTCACCTTCATGAACTGGATTCAGAAAGTGTGTCAAAACCTACAATCTGAGCTGCAGTTTTCAAACTGGTTTGGTCCAAATTCCAGGTGCGCACATAGTGACACAGACAGTTACACTTGTTAAACTTTGACTGGCTGCACAAGACCAGGTTCATCAGCCCCGCCTCCCATGCCTATCTGACATCACTTCGTAGATGGTTTCGCCTCACTCCTTATTTGGTATGCTTTCTGATAAGCCAGTTTCTCTTTCCTTCCTCTTTTTATTTCCAGAGTTGATCAGATTCCAGGAAAGGCTGTTGCACAGAGCTGTACAGACCTTTTCCTGTGATTGTCTCTGTGTGACCACTAAATAACTAACACAGCGCCATAGGTGAAACCGTCTCTGGGTGGACGCCCTTCTCTTCTTTCTCTGAGACGTGCACACTAATATCTTTAATAATGGAAGCAAAATTTGGCTAGGTGGTTCTTTATATACAATCGAATGGGGCGGGGCAAACTTTCAGTACACTTTTTGTTGTTTATTTAAAATAAAATCCACAAACTGAGTGTTACNNNATAATAAATCAGTACTATGGCAATTAAGATTGCACTAGATTGCATGCTTATAACCCCTATATAACCTCAGACAGTTTGCAAGAGCCTCGGATCCGCTCCTCTGAGCCACGTTTCAGCCAGGAAGCTTTGTATTTCCTTCTGTACATTACAACTCAGTGATCATGTTTCTGTTGGTTAGTGACTAAGAGAAGTGTATAGGAGTGCAGGGGTTCATACTGAGGTTGCAGGAATGTGTGTGTGTGTGTGTGTGTGTGTGTGTGTGTGTGTGTGTGTGTGTGTGTGCATCCATGTGTGTGTCTCTAACACAGACTGACCAAGTGTAAAAAGAGAGTGGGCTTGCATAACATACATGTTGATAATGTAGAAGTCAAGGGCTTGCCTCTGTCCATTTGTTTCGTCAGTGCATGGAGACGAGGTATTTACAAGTGCTTCCCTTGAACAATGGTTACCTTTGTCAGTGTTAGCCAAGATGCAGGGTGTGTGTTGCTAGCTGTCTGGAGAAAAGCCAAGTTGGAGTGAACAGGTTGCAGAGTCTGAAACTGCCGCGAGAAAAAAACAAACAAATTGGAGAGAAAGAGCTTAAAAGACACAGACATCTCTGCTTATTTTATGGAGCACTTCTTCATGTGCTTTAAGGTAATGGAAAGACGCATGCATCCTGAAGCATATCATGGGATAAAAAGCATATAAAAACCATCATCTGTTAACTACAGATGGTTAACTTTTTTTTTTTTTTTTTTAATTTGTTGCATGACATAGACAGCACTGAGAGGACAGTTTCGTGGTGTGCTCAATTAGTAATTACATAAATATACCTAATAAACCATTTAATTTTTAACATTTTGGATCTGTCACATACAGATTTTCAGACTTTTGTACACATTTACCTAAAAAAAATCTACTCACCCTGTAGCTATGGGAGAGAGGGACACAGGAATATTTTGTGATCAAAAATGTTGATGTATGATTAAAAACCTCAGTATCAGCCAGTGGACTCGGTAGTGACAAGAAAATGTCATAAAGTTTCATGATTTACAAAGAAAATATCAAAGAAATATTTTTTTTGAACTTCACTTTTTAAAAAAAAAAAAAATCAAAAAGATATTTTTAAAATCAACAATGGAATAAAATGCAAAAATTATTTCAATATCATTTTCATCAGTTGAAATTTAGGGATTAGGGTTCGGGAAAGCCAGCTCCCAATTGAAAGTACCCAATAAATTATGTTTGTTTTTTTTTATAGATATTAAGCTTACTGATATTTTAAATATTATTGTGGGTTTCAATAGATTATAGAAGGCTCTTAGTAAACATCTAAGATTTGAATACTTAAATGCTTCTTAAATGTGTTTTTTGGTTGTGGGACAGCAGTTTGCACCAATTCTGTAGAATGGCCCATAT
>JANDJT010000167.1:9401836-9414677 GCA_024331685.1 Stegophilus panzeri | reverse complement strand
TGCAATATAATTCAATAAGCAATATTGTTAGTGAACATGGTGTCTCATATATATGTGTGTGTGTGTGTGTGTGTGTGTGTGTGTGTGTGTGTGTGTGTGTGTGTGTGTGTTCAAATTCCAATGCTAGTTTGTATACGCAAATAAAAAGACAATAAATGCAATCTAAAATATCTGTCCATATAGAAGGTTTTATAATGTTATGCCCCACATAAATGAAGTACATAGTTGGCTCTTTCAGTGAACTCACTGATAGGCTATATAAATAGCTAAATGAATACGAACTACCCAATACAACTTATAAGGTATCCTGAAATTTCATAGCTCTAAAAGTGAACGAACGGCGCCATCTACTGGCTCGATGTATGAAGCTGATTGATGGACTAAGAACTGGTAGCATGTCCAGATTAGACATGTGCTGGCACAGAGGGGGAAAAGGGGGAAGGTGCACACTAAGGGGTGGCACGCAATTTTGTACAGGAAAAGATTTTCCACATAGTCACACTACTGTATTTGATTCATAGTTCCTCTATAGTTTTGTCAAAATGCCTACAGCACGACAATTAGGCAGATTTAAATCAACAGAGTGACCATTTGGGTACTTAGCATGGTGAAATGTGTAAACACAGGAATAATTTCTTCATTGGTCTTGATCATCTGAGTTGCTATTATATCTGAGTTTTTAATGTTTCAACCACCTGAGCAGTCAACAAGCTTGTATTAACAAGCTAGCAACTTAATGTGTTAGCTTAACACTTCTTACTCTAGATAGTAGTTAGCCACTAACTTTAAAATATTTTTTCCCCCGTGCCAGATAGATATGAACGCTTCATGATTGCTTTGTTTTGGTGATCATCTGATGTTAGTTACCTAATTTAGTTACATTAATTTCAGCTTTTAAAAGAGATTTTCTTTCAAGAGATTTGTTTGCACAAGTGCTAGAGTGGTCTAGTCGCTAACTAAACAAGACAAAATCAAAACCTAAATAAAAGTACAAAAACAATAAAAGCTAGTGTAGAGAATTAGCAAATAGCTTTGTAAGAGAAGGAGGAAGCTCGGGTTATCTCAGATCAGGCGATGTTCCTGAATTCTCTCACTCAAACTTTTCTCCTTTTTTTTTTTTTTTTTTTTTTAAAGGGACAGAAAATAAAAAAAGGAAAATAAAATAAAAGAGATTTTATTAGATAGAGAGGAAATGAAGAGTCTTTTTGCGAGCGTTACACAAACGACCGACAAGCAGTCTCAATGACGATAATAAGGCTGACGGCATGGTTCACAGGTTTACTTCAAGAATGACTTTAGTCGGATTAAGTTCATCAGTTTCTCAGAGTCTGGGATACCTTTAAGTTATTTGAGGTTTGAATTAAACCCATTCAATTCAAGTGAGAAGTCAAATAGGCTAATAGAGTAAGAACATAATAAATGTAATAACTTTGACAGTGATTGATAGTAATTATGCCACTGTAACAAAATTTTTAAAAATGGATCCCCTGTCAGTGCATCACGGATCCCACTTTGAGAACCGCTGCCATAAACAACCTGGAGAAAAATCTCTCATTTGAAGGGGAAATTGTTCCTTGACCCTAAGAACTGGACATCAGAACCTGGCATGTGTTACAGCAAGACACAAGTGAGACCACTGTGCAAACTGTTTAGACTTTTTAAAGACCAAGCAGTAAATTTAATGAAAGACTTCACAGAAGATGTGAACCAGAGGCACTGAAACTGCTTCTAACATGCATGCAGACATTGATTTTTACTACAATCCAGTGTGAAAGGGGGTTCAGTCTGCACTGATACAAAATGACTGTCAATGCTCTTGTAATGTTTCTAGGTTCAGATTGCAAAGAAGAGAAAAGGGGAAGCAAATCTTGGCAAATCTCTCTCAGCAACTCCAATCCAGTTCAGTAACTTGTTTGAAAGCTGAACATTTACTGAAACTCATCACCAGAGTCTCGGTTCATACAAAGACTCTGTCCAATAAACTTATCCCTAATTTTCCCATAGGTGTGAATTACATTATGAATGTATGTGTTTGTTGACCTGCAATGGACTGCCATCCTTTCAGAGTGAATTCTCCTGCCTTGTGCCCAATGTTCCCAGGATAGGCTTCATATCCACCGGGACCCCGATCAGGATAAAGTGCTTACTGAAGATAAATGAAGGAATATCCCTCTTATTACGCCATCGATAATACCTCGTGATATAATGCATTGCTCAGACTGAGTAATTTTATTATTGCGATAATGATAAATATTAGATTTTATTCCACCCATCTATGGTAATATCACGACCAGCCGTTACTGGGCTTCTTGGTCCAGTTGGGGGAAAATTAAGGTTTTGTCCCAGGTGTTGGACATTTACAGTGTATTTGAGGCACTTGATTGACACATAATAGTTAATCAGTAGTAATTGAAATATTTTTCACATGATACTCTCCATGATATTCTGAGAACACATTTCAAGTGAATAACACTCCTACTTGAGTTCAGTACGGTGGGGTTTTGTATATTGATGGGCATGGATATAAAGTGGGATCAAGGAATAGATGTATCATTTCCATGCTTTTGTAGCCCCCTCCTTTGGAGCTCAAAGGAGAACCAGCCTACAGTTTACTCAAATCTGTGGCGTATTTTACATATGTCCTGGACTGGGAGAGGTACAGATCACTCAAGACGAAGATCATCGTGTCTGGACCTCTCCCCACATACAGACATGGAGTTGAAAGGTTCAGTAGACTCTTCGCCTTAAACGAGTGGTTAATATCAAGGTGCAACGAACAGAATCTGCTCTTTGTTAATAACTGAAATCTGTTCTGGGAGTGTCCTAGGTTGTTCCGTGCTGATGGCCTGCACCCCAGCAGCCTCGGAGCGGAACTCCTGTCAGACAACATGTCCAAGACGCTACACACCATGTGACTACCTACCGTAACTACAACTTAGAACATCAACAACATTTATCAAAATCAATGTTCAAATAAAAAATCAGCACTTGTAATACATTCTATAGAAACTGTGTCTGTTCCCCGGGCCAAACAAATACATAGAAAATTTCAGAAAGTTTGTTTTAGTAACCTAGCTAACATAAAATTAGATCATACCGAATGCACAGCCGGCATCTTTAATCTGAAGTTAGGACTATTAAACATTAGATCTATTACGACTAAGGCACTTATTGTTAACGAAATCATTACTGATCAGGAATTTAATATATTGCGTTTAACAGAAACTTGGATTAAACCTAATGAGTACATAGCACTAAATGAAGCCAGTCCTCCTGGATACAATTATATACATCAGCCCCGTCTGACTGGCAGAGGAGGAGGTGTTGCACTCATCTATAGTCATAATCTAGGCGTCACACAAAAACCTTGTCATAAACTAAACTCTTTTTAAGTTCTTTATACCAGTACAACATATGTAACCACAAAAAATAAGTAAATTCTGCTAACTGTTATTTACAGACCCCCAGGGCCGTATACTGAATTCCTTAGTGAATTTGCAGATTTGATCTCAAATCTGGTTATTTCTCTAGATAAAGCATTAATCGTTGGTGATTTTTACTATTCATTTAGATAACCCAAAAGACCTTCTGAGAACAATGGTCCATTTTAGATTCAATATGGGTCAGTCAGAATGTAATAGGATCCACTCATAATGGTGGTCACACTCTTGACCTGATACTAACATACGGATTAAATATAGAAAATACAGCAACACCTCCACAGTCTGTAGTTGTCTCAGACCATTATCTCATCTCATTTAAATTGCGTATTGATAATAATATTTGCACCTCGCCTTGCTACCACGTAAAACGTACATTCACGTCAGCTACTGCACAGTGTTTCTTCTCCCAGAGACATCAGTTAGATTTGGATCACCATCTGAGCTCATAGAACTAGATAAGGCGACTGAATGCTTATAGTCAACGCTCCGATACACACTAGATAAGGTAGCTCCACTCAAAAGAAAAATAATTAGAGAGAAAAAGCTAGCACCCTGATATAACGATCAAACGCATACCTTAAAACAGACCACTCGACAATTAGAAGGTAGATGATGTCAAACCAAATTGGTAGTATTTCAAACGGCATGGAAGGAGAGCCTCCTGAACTATAGAAAATCTTAGTGCTACTAGATAAGTCTACCTCGCACATGCAGGACAGTACTGACAACATTTGGAAAGCTGTTAAGGTTTGTTCAAAAAGCCGCTAGGTACTTTTTTTTTGCAAAAAAAAAAGTCGCTAAAGGGGTCTGAAAAGTCGCTAAGTTGGCAACACTGGTATGCACTGACAGCTACATAAAAGGCAAGCTAAGCTCCGCCTCTCCCCAGCAAAAAGAAAATACAGAGGGAGAGGGAACACAGAGTTTTTCAATTTATGCACATCCTATTTAGATGATATAATGATGCTATGTCAGTGAATTTTTTTTGTAAATTTCGCGCACCCCTTCTGATCTCTCCACATTCCACCAATTCCCCCCACCTCACCCCAACAATCTGCGAAAAACTGCATGTACAATTTGTGGAACAATGACTACGTTTACATGGACAGCAGTAATCTAATTATTGACCTTATTCTGAATAAGACAGTATTCTGATTAAGGTGTTTACATGAGTTGCTTTTAGAATATTCCTTTCATGTTCCCGTTTTACATGTTACAGAACATAGAGCAATTAATGGCACACGTCATTACGTCCCCACGCCATGCCGTTCGACGTTCCCTCCAGAATTTCACCTATCAACATACAATTTGTCTTCATTATGGTACCATATACAGTTTTGGCTGTTTAATTTTTAATTTCACAAAAGCTTCAAGTGCAGTTAATTATTTGTCGTACTATACGTTCAAATAGACGACTGCTTGAAGCTGTGGGCTGCATCCCAAACTACATACATACCTACTATATAGTAGCTCAGATACATGTATTTCACTTCCTACTATATAGAAGGTAAGTACGTGGTTTCGGACGCAGCCGTGCTCTCTTGTTTGCGTCAAATGGTTGAGCACTGCCGTGTGTGTACGTGTCCTGTCGCAAAATGTGGTGAAAACTAGCACACGACATTAATAGTGTGATTAAGATGGGTACATGTCTCTAATACACATCGATAATGCGACTAAAACAGGAATACTCCACATGTCTTAATTCAGTTTGTGTTTACTTTGAGTATGACTTTAGTCAGATTAAGGTAATTAAAAATTGCTGTTTACATGCTAGTTTCTTAATCAGACTATTGTCTTAATCGGGTTAATATATTATTGTTGTCCATGTAAACGTACTGAGTTTCAGAATAATTTTCCTCAACATAAAATTGCGAAGACTATGAAAATCTCATCAACTACAGTACATAATTTTAGCAAAAGATTCAGATTATCTGGAGAAATCTCTGTGCACAAGGGACAAGAGTGACAATCAATATTGCATGCCCATGATCTTCAGGCAATCGGACAGCACTACATTAAAAACAGGCATGATTCTGTAATGGAAATCACTGCATGGGCTCAAACACCTTCAGAACTCATTGTCTGTGAACACAGAGGCCACATGTGAACATGATCCAGAAACGCCACTGTCTTCTCTGGGCCAAAGCTCATTTAAAATGGACTGAGGCAAAGTGGAAAACTGTTCTGTGGTCAGATGAATCAAAATTTTTAATTCGTTTTGGAAACCATGGACGCCGCGTCCTCTAAACTAAAAAGGACTAAAGTGGAGACGGACCATCCGGCTTTTTATCAGCACTCAGTTCAAACGCCTGCATCTCTGATGGTATGGGGGTGCATTAGTGCCTATGGAAAGAGATTCTGCCTCTCTAAGATACTTTTTTTTATACCCAATCATGTTACTGACCTGTTGCCAGTTAATCTAATTAGTTTCAAAATATTCTTCCAGCTGTTTCTTTTTAGTAACAATTACTTTTCCAGCCTTTTTCCCAACTTTTATTGAGACATGCTGTGACCATCAAATTCAAAATTACCTTATTTCCCCTTAAAGTAGTGGGTTTCCTCAGTTTAAACATTTGATATGTTTTCTGTGTTCTATTGTGAATAACATATGGGTTTATGAGATTTTAAATCATTGCATTCTGTTTTTATTTACATTTTACACAGCGTCGCAACTTTTTTGAAATTGGGGTTGTACAAAACAACAGGGATAGTTGTAGTAAAAAGCATCCATGGGCTCTTTGAACAAAACTTCCTCAAGAGCACAGCAGGAGCCCATTACCAATGACCAATTCCTCCCCCCAGAGGAGTCAGACTACTTGCTTCCACCTCCCCCTCAGATGAGCATAGAGATCCCGCCAGCACTGAACAAACCAAAGACCCCTATCCATACTGTTACTGCACTGACATGAGAGAAAGATTCACAGTGCTGGAAGTGGAACTGGTACGGCTCATAGACATGACCATCTCTCTATACACAGTTATATAGTTAAATTAACCCATGTTCATTTAAATAACTATAGTATTTAAATGAACATGGGTAAATAGTCCATCCATCCTTTTCAGGGTCACAGGGAAACCTGGAGCCTATCCCAGGGCACAAAGCAGGGTACACCCTGGCCAGGGTGCCAATCCATCGCAGGGCACACTCACATACACATTACGGACACTTTGGAAATGCCAATCCACCTATCATGTATGTCTTTGGACTGGGGGAGGAAACCGGAGTACCCGGAGGAAACCTCCACAGCACGGTGCCACTTGAACCCACAACCCTGGACGTGTGAGGCGAACGTGCTAACCACTAAGCCACCGTGCGCCCCATGGTAAATAGTGTGTGATAGAATAACGCAGTAGTTATGCGCTGTTGCAGAACACCAGCAACTGGGGTTCAATTCTCAGCTCAGGTGAATTTAATTCTATTCAGGGCATTGAAAATATATGATCAAATCATGTTTGATGTACTAAAACCAATTATGTTAATGTAACTCAATTCAATCACATGGAACCGATGTACAAATTTGAATTAAGTACATTCACTGGGCTTTTTTTTCAGTGTGTGGACTTCTGTGTTCACTTTAAACCAGTTTTTTTAAATAATAAAACTTTTAATCTAAGAAAAGAACAAAAGTTTCCATTGGCAAGAAAGGAGAAGATGGAATTCATTCAACGTTACCTCAAGCAACTTTCGTCAGTGAAAAAAAATGCTCATTTAAAAATCACTCAACTGAACTGAGGCTCGAACTCAGTTGCTGGTATACTACACCCTGCACATTACCACTGTGCTTTTCTAGCCCCTGTTATATACTTAAATCTTGTAATTAGAAACCTGTTTAAATTAGGTTTATCATAAGTTTTGATGAGAAACGTAATATTTTCATGTGAACCATTTGACCACACATTCCATTTTTTTATTGTACTATGTTCAGCTACAGCATGTTGTTCCATGCGCCACTTGGTGGTTATTCTGTGAAGCTCAACAAATGAATTTAAATTCTATGAAGTGTGCCTGCAGGATAATACATGATCACATGTGACTAATCGCGTGAAACTGTGTGAAAAAATGTGCATTCTTGAAGGCCACATCTGTAAATGTTTGTAATATTCTAATTCCATTAAACTCAATGACCGTTTGACCTAGAGACATGAATCCAACTGCAAAACACTCCGAATAATATTCATTATATGGCACAAGACTTGTTTTTGGGAGTAAATGTTCAGTACTTTTTATACAGATTCAATTATCCCTATAAATCTATTAAACTCAATGACTGTATGATGTGGAGACATGAAACCAACTGTAAAATATTCAGAATATTATTCTTTATATGGCACAAGACTTGTTTTTGGAGTAAATGTTATATATGATATATGAAACAACATCAATATTTGGTGTGACAAAAAAATATTCAATTTTTTTTAAAAATAGCAGTCTCTGGTACAATTAGTGTAGTTTTATCAGGAAATTAGATGGTAAATTTTATTGAGCATCTTGCAGAACCAGACACAGTTCTTCTGGAGACTTTGACTTAGACTGTCGCACAGTCATATTTGTATATGAGAAGAAGGTACAAAAAACACAAACAGTAAAACTGAAGACGAGTATGACAGTTCAGCAAACAACTCTGCCCTATCGAGTGTGAGTCATAAAGAAAAGTTAGCTTCTTTAGAGCCTGATCAGAGAGAGAAAAACACATCAGAAGAACTGAGTAGGGAAGACAGAACAGCCAGCCAGATGTGTCATTTCTGAGACAGACGGAGAGAAGGATTTGCCCAAGCCAGAGGAAAGGGTGGTAGAGTCACAGGAATATGACGAGGCATCAGATTGGTCAGAGGAAGAATTATCCATTCAAATGAATTCAGAAATATTGCAATGTAAAGAAGCAGAAGCAGCAAAACTGGAAGACTGGAAGAAAATTGCACCACAAAAATACTTCAGTAAACTTCGAAAGGCATGGACCAACATACTTTACCAACAATTTAGAAAGAAAAATCCTTGCTGTGCGCTTAATTTCACGTACCAGCATGTATGTTCCAAAGCCAGCAGGAAGAGACATTTGCCCCATCTAAAGGTAAATGCAGTCTGTACATTCTCTACTTGCAATGCATGGTACTCCTTCACAATGCAGAAAAAGCCCAATCCACTTTCCAGTAGCATCACAATGACTGTCAGGCGTGATGGATCAATCAGTCATCTTAATTCATCAGGCGTGATGAATCAGTCATCTTAAAGCAGATACACGGTTTAGGCCAGCAAGCAACATAAGAAGAGGAAAAATAGCTAGACGTGTTTCTCATGCTGTTATCCAGATATTATAAAAGATTAAGCACAACACCTTTTCAAGAATTGATCTCAGGAAATGTCACACATAGCTTGAATAAAAACATACTCAAGGTAATTGCTGCTGAAGTAAGAAAATGCAGATACATGAAAATGTACTTATGGAAATGTACCTGGGAGCTTGAATGCCATACTTTAAATTCCAAAATATATATACGTCTGTATAATGCAAATTCAAAACTGCAACTATCAACTCTCTAACAAAGAAGGGATATGCATGAGACACATATGTCTTATTCCTTTAAGATTAGGGGTTTTGAGCCAAGGGCAAATGCCAGGGCAGAAGTCATGGGATCTACTTTCTGATTCCCAGTCTCATGCCTTACAGATGATGCCAATCTGGACAGGCCTGCAGGCTGGTGCCACTTTTGTAGCCGCATGGTCTTAGAGATACAATAAGTACACAATTCAAAAACAGAAGCTCCAACATTTTCAGAGTACTATTTTAAGCGACCATTTGCCAATTGTTTCTTCACATGTGGCCTGACTCCACTTCTAATATTGGACTTGGTTGGGGAGCATTTCGATGGCATTAATAGTTTTGTTTTTTATTATCTTATACAATAAGTCCTTTATCTTGATATCACATGGTAACAAACAGTCACCTTTTCAGGTTTATTTTTGCTAGGATCTTAGGTGAATGAGTTATGGAAGTCAAGTCCACAATGCCAAAAGATCACCTCTGCCCTAAACAGCGGCTGCTATAACAAGAGGTTGGACATTCATTGCATCTACAGTTTTACTTAAATTGTTCGTATAGACGTTTTTTGTTTTGGTTTTTTTAATGAAAATGAAGGGATGTTAAATTACTTGTGATGGCGTACTGATATATTTTTATAAACCTCTTATCTTTTTTTAACCACTTAACTTAAAAATGTTGTCAGTTTAAACGCTAGATGGCAGTGTTGCTTGAGCATTGATGATTGCTCGTTGATTTAGATAGAGAGTATTTTATTCATCCCCAAGGGGAAATTTGGTGTCACAACAGCCACAACACAAGAGGAACAGGGAGGACTAAGACTTAACAGTTAACACAACTTTTTTTTTTTCTTTTTTTTTTTTAAAGGAACAATAAACACAATATACAGCACACATTATAGGGGATAAAATATACATATAAATAGGTCTCCAATATATTTTTTATAGACTAAGATTCATGTACAGATTAACTGTATGAAATATATTACAGGTTAGCAGGCTTGAAACTGTACATTAGACATATGTGATGAGCAGTTTTGTTAATGTCTGTATAAAAAAGTACAGTAGTCATAAGTAAAGTCATAAGTAAAGTAGCAGAGTGCATGTAAGAATTTGCAGTGACCCTATGTAAAAATTGTTGTGCAATATCCAGTGTAGTATAGGTAGGCTATTTCTGTAAAGCTGCTTTGAGACAATGTCTATTGTAAAAAGCGCTATACAAATAAAATTGAATTGAATTGAATAGTAGCTGGGTATGCAAACTCAGTAGACATGTCTATATGTAAAATGCATAAAATCTGTAGAAAACAGCTGGGAAAAGTCGCCTCTCAGGCGGATGTCTGGTTTATTGTGAGTAAAGACACAGATGTCTGACATATCAATTTCAGACAAAAAGCAGACAAAAGGCTGCATGCATGGTCTGACCTAATTCAGCTGTTTTGTGTTACATATTTTATGCTACTCAATTACACAGACTCTCATGATGAACTGGAAATGAACAGGGAATGTTCATTTAATAATACACAAATACAGACAATCAACCTGTAGACTATTTTTGACTCAGTTAATGAACATGCATTATTCATTATACATAATATAATGTGTTATATGCTTTTTAAAGGGGTTTGCATGGCCAATATTTCTAACTCTTGTGAAAGGCAAACCCTCTGTTGTACAGTTTACCTTTCACAGGAGTTGTGTAGTAATGTTCTACATAGAAGATTTAATGGCTCCAGGAGGACAAATCCAAAGAGGGCTAACTTTTACCGTTTTCCATAAAAGTGCATTTTTGATGCTTATACACATTTTGAGGGAGGCAAGGCCCTCTAACACCCACACCACTCCCCAAATCTATCCTACCACACAAATACCATTTACACTCTCTCAGGGGCGGACTGGCAACAAAAAGCAGCCCAGGGATTTGCTGTCAAACGGCCCCAATTTGATACATCAAATTCGAACTGACACAACATGTTTCTCGATCAATGAATCATTAATTTAAAACAAAAAAACACAATCTGTTCATTTGTATTGTTTGTGTTAAGCTAATATGTAAAACGATGAAACCGTGTCACTGCAGCTAAGATGACCTATTGAATATCTGTATATAGGCTATATAATGCCGTGGTTAGGGAAAAAAAGACTGGCCCTCACAAGACTGGCCCACCGGGAAAATTCCCGAACTTCCCAATGGCCAGTCCGCGCCTGAACACTCTTAATAACATGGGCCCTGGAACATTTCACATTTTTTGTCTAATGACACTTTGGCAGTGCATAGCTTGTTAAAACAGTCCAGTCACATTAGACATGTGGTTCCTTTGATAAAGTACAGCTTTCTCAAATTTTCCTCAAGAAATTATTATCATGTTAAACCATTCAGACCCCACAGCTTTGATCACCTTTCATCAGCATTCACTTGTGCAGGAATCACATAGATCTTAATCAGCAATTACGCTCATCTCAGTTCCAGGAACATTAATAAAAATGTGACAAAATGCTTGCATAATTATAAATCTTGATAAGATCAAGCTCAAGATAACATAAGAGCTACAGAGCCAGTCTGAAAGGTTCACCATTGCTTGCATACACACACACACACACACACACACACACACACACACACACAGTAGGCTGTGAAAGCAAGTGCTGAGTGCTTCTCCATCTATAATGAAACCAGTGTGGTTTCAGTCTTGCATATGTTATCTCTTTTTTTTTGCAGAATTGCTTTAATTCAGCTGCATTAGAGGGCTTTTGCGCATGAACTGCCTATTTAAGGTTTCACAGCATCTTAATGGGATTCAGATCAGTACTTTAACCCACTCCAAAACCTTCATTTTGTTGAGCCATTCATTGGTGGACTTGGTCTTGTGTGTCAGATCATTGTCTTGCTGCCTAACGCAATTACACTTCAGCTTCAGTTCATTGACTGATGACCTGAGAAGATGAGAACCCTCTCCAATGGGTTCTTTTGTGACTTCTGGATGAGTTGATGATGTGCTCCGGGAGGAATTTTGGTAGGCCAATCATTTCTGGGAAGATTCAGCACTGTTTCAGGTTTTCTCCATCTGGAGATTAGCGGCTCTCATTATGGCTTGCAGGAGTCCCAGAGCCTTAGAAATGGCTGTGTAACCCTTTTTAAGATTGGTATATTTCAATCACTTCTCCCCCCCCCCTAAAATGTTTGTATTTGTTTTTCACTTGAATTTTGCTGATACTATACTATTACTATATCACATTAAAGGTGGAAAAAATACCTGACCTGTTTTATGTTGGTTTAATTGTTTTACATCACAAAAAACTGCAATTCTAACAGGGGACTTTTTTGTTCTGTAATATTTTTATTAGGTTAAATTGAAATTCCTGAGATCCAAATTTAGAAAACGGCAACAATTACTTAAAACATTCTAACATATGGATAGGAAAGACTTCCACAATAATACAAAGAACTACAGTTGAAAATTGAATTTACAGAACAACAACAGACCTTTGGTGTCGTTTAAAAGCAAAAGAAGAACTCTTATTAACAGTTATAACATGCTTGTTTAACCAAATAACCTAGAATACATGTCAGGTGCTTTCTATATGTTTTAACTCTATGGGTTGTGCAGATTGGGACTTCTGGTGTTCAAACAGTGTAATTGTATTAGATGCATAATTAATAGAATGCTCATGTACCCAATGTGAATCACACATTTTCACAATGCATAATTACAAACCTAGTAAATTGCTCTGCAAAAACTGATTTGATTGAAAAGTGTGAAAAATCTGAGTCAGTATTACATCCTAATATACAGTGCATCTGGAAAGTATTCACAGCACTTCACTTTTTCCACATTTTGTTATGTTACAGCCTTATTCCAAAATG
>JANDJT010000167.1:9387642-9401736 GCA_024331685.1 Stegophilus panzeri | reverse complement strand
ATTTGCAAAGATTTCAAACAAATTTCTTTCACGTTGTCATTATGGGGTATTGTTTGTAGAATTTTGAGGAAAATAATTAATGTAATAAATTTTGGAATAAGGCTGTAACGTAACAAAATGTGGAAAAAGTGAAGCGCTGTGAATACTTTCTGGATGCACTATATAAGATCCTGTCAGGTTTTAATATGTAAATGTAGTGGAAGGAGGTGGAGTGTGTACGATTTTTTTTTTTTCTAATGAGATAAACTGTGCCATTTTCTGTTGTTTCAAATAACTTTTTCTGTTGATCTGCCACAAAAACGTTTGTGTTCTTTAAAACTATTGGGACTGTGTCTGCAGTCAGAGAGGTATCAGCCCTGTTCTACCCTTTCTGCTCCATAAAGAAAGGCCTATGACATTTAACTGTCCCAGAGTTGCCTGCAAGGTGCTTCCTTTTGGGTGTGAAGCACTACACTGGACTCTATTCTATTCCAGATGAACTTTTCACGGTATACTGACACACCTCTACCTGAGAACCAGGCCAAAGGGTTTTTCAGTGTCATTCTGAGCAAGAAGGAAGGCATTTGTCTGTCTCAGCCTAGCAGAAGCTCTAACAGATTTTGTTTGTGCCTTGTCACCCTTCATTCTTTGATAAATCTCTTTCTTTTAAAGTATAAAATGACAATGCTTAAACACTAATGCATATAATCAGATGTTTAACAAATAGCCTTCAGTTATCTGTGAAATGCCACAAACATGTGCTGACACATTCACGCAGCAGCAGCTCTGAGCTGAGAGGCAGGCTAGTGCATGCTCCGTGCCAACAAGTACTTAATTTTACATGCAACTCTAAATCCACATACTTGCTTTCATCCTCATCATTCTATCACTAGTGTGTTGCCTTGGGTTTGTTTTTTTTTTCTTAGTCGTCTATGATGTTGTGATATAAAAGGCAAATTAGGTCAGTGAGTATGAGCTTATAAGGTGATTGAGAGTAGTCATACGAGTGTTGCAATTAGGCTTGCAGAATTTCCTGTTGTTGTGAAATTAGTTCATGAAAAATAACACAATTTTCATGGGTGAACAATTATTGCACAATTATTGTACTTTGTAAGCAGTGTATATGAAAATATCAGAAATGCACCAATGTGATTTGTCACCTAGTAAGTGATATTAAAGCAAGTTTACTAAGTGACACTGTTCATTGAAAGAATGCCATCTCTTTCGCTTCCCCTCTCTCTTCCACTTTTCAGCTCTTGCATAACTGGAATGTTGGCATTCGGGACTTCACAGTTTGGCTGTTGTTTTAGTCCAAAAAATGATTTTATAACCCCAAGAGGCTGTCACTCCTTCCCTTTTTCCAACACACATACTCACACACAAAGTCTTCTGGATAATAACTTTATTTGATTTCTTTTTATATTTGGCAGCTACATCTTACAGAGCTCAAACTATTTGAAAATATTTTAAACATATAAAATATACGTTAGAACATATAGATAATAATTTATTATACAAATACACAGTGAAAAATACAGTACTAAAAACCTTATACAAGCTTTTAATGTCAATACTACACACTACTATTAAATATCAAACATCCTTGAACTAATGCACAAGACACTGTTTAACCGGCACAAGTTAAAGCTGTATTGTGTGATTAAAAAAAAAAAACCCTATGATTAAACTATTCTGAAAGATAATTAAAGATGATGCTAAGAGAAATAATCTGGTTGCTGTGGCTGTCAGCATATAAAAAAGACTGCAAAGATCAGATCAAAACATCCAAAAATCAAAAGATAAAAAAATCAAAAACATAACAGCAAATCAGAATATGCATTAACTCTAAATGGACAGGTTAAGTCCCTATAAAACATCACATGCTTGTTACTGATTATCTACAGTGATTTTACAGCGAATGTTTACAGTAAGAGGAAATACAAGCCTACATTAATCTACTCATGCTTTTATCTGTGCTTTTATCTTGTTTTTATGAAAGGCATTCATATGATGTGATTTTAGATATGCTGCCAACTTTGCATGGCAGAGATGAGTAGGTGAACACTGAAAAGGACGATTGGTTACTCAGAAGAAAGAAATACTCTTCACTGTAATAACATACAAAACTGAAAAGGTGCAGTTTTTCCTTGTGATAGTCACACGCCATGTTCAATTAGCAACGAGCATGTGATGTTCAATAAGGAGTCACCCTTTCCATTTTGAGTAAAAGTTTCTGAATTTACTGTGTTTTTGTTTTTGCTGTTGTGTTTTCTGATTTGTTGCTGGTTTTTAAAAAAAGTGTATTTGTGTTTTTCACTTATAGGCCACGGTAGATTATCAGCTAAACAAAACCTCAAAATAAAAGTAGGTTACACTGATTAATCACAGGAAGAAAATTGCAAGAAGGAAACGTATGTTTTATCTACTTTTTGCAAAAATCACCAGGAGAACATGATGTCTTATAGCAGTGACAGGTTTAGATCTAATTTTATACTCAAGGATGTCTGGACATAGCAGATGATATAATAGCAAATTAACTGAGACAAAAATTAAACATGTCATGATGATATTTTTGTGCTATTGTATCTAGGAAGAGTCACGGAAGACCACAATAAACATTGATATGGCTTTCTGATACCGGAGAGAGCTGAGCGAGCGATGTGGACCTAGTTTTACTTCTGGGGAAGGTCATTATTTGACTTTGCATAGTTTTATTTCTAGCACAATTAATCATCCAAAGCATTAATTCCCAATAGTTACTGCCCAACTATAAGATAGGAAGGCTACCTGTAATATTAGCTAACATTATTTTGTGATTGTCGATGACACTGCATCCCGATTTTGTCTAAGTGAGTGAGTCTTTTTGCATGTAGCTAGCTCACCTTAACAACAGCTAAACAAACAGCTGTTCATATATTGTAAAAAGTTAAATCAGATATGTAACCATTATCATAGGCAGTGCACATGCATGTGTTTGATGGAGATCTGAAGGGAGAGGTGGAATTGGTACTGTAGCTGTTTGTTTTTAGAAATCATCTAGTACTTGCTAATTTCTATCAGAATCACACATGGCAGCTTTAAACTCACTGGTTCACTGTTTTCATTTTTTCATTTAATGCTACACTGGCTCTGAAAGGCCCACACTGTGTAAGCCTCTTTGAAAATGATAACCATTCATTTAGTTCAAAAAGACTTGAATAACAGTTTTGTTGTTGATGAAATGGCCTTTACTGAGCGTGGACATTTTATTGAGTGGACACTGCTTTGTAAACAGTCTGGAGAAACTTTCAGGTCCAGTAGTGTAAGGACAATAAGCCTTACTCAAACTTTCATTTGATTACTGACACTCCAGCCTTACCACGAATACAACGAAATGAAATGAAAACAGACCTTTACCATCTTAACAGTTTATCATAAAAGCGTGAACTGTTAATATAATTGTCCCACCGACAATGTACTGTGTGGAAGCATTATATTTAGTCCTCATGCGATCAATAATTAAACTAGTAACAACTTACTGAAGCGTTCTGCCTAGTAGAGAACTGGGCAACCTCATATGTAAAAGCACACAGTGAGAAGTATCTGTATGACCATGGAGACACAGGGAACTTGAGCAATGGTGTAGGCTAGTGAGCGTGTTGGTGCTTTTAGGGCAAGCAGGTAGGCCACACTGTGCACAACCCGACCCAAGAAGAAGACCAGGAAGTGACCTTGAGCTATTATCAATGATGGCCCCGTCATGGAGTAGATGGCACCCAGAAACAAGAAGGGAAAGATATTTTCCATGTCGTTAATATGAGCCCTGAAAAACACACACATATACACACAGTGTTAGAATATGTTAATGCTTCTGAAATGATCTGGCCCCTGATGAGGCACAGACGGAAAATCCTTGGATATGTGGTTCCACTGTTACTCGCATTGATGCATGCATATGCAAGAAAGCCATGACATCTGTTTCAGATCATCTGGCTGAGTTCTATGTGATTCAGTGTCTTGACAGTATGTGCAGATATTTAGGTGTCTGCCAACACCATCCAAAAACTAACAAAACTTTTACTCTAAAACTTTTACTCTAAAGTCCAGTCAGATTTCCTTGTGTAATAATTCCTCAAGTATAGTAAGTGCTTATTATCAGTGTCTGGTAATAATATTCCTGCTTGCCCACAAAATGCCCATTATTCAGTTCCTTAAAGTAAGGAACTCGCAAAAATAGATCAGACTCAGACTGATAATATCAGCAAAATTTCTTATGTCACCCTTATTTTATAACTAGTGTAATGCCTTGAACACACTGCAAGATTTATAGAATTCTAATCAATGCTGAAAATATGAGAGACCTAAATAATGATAGCTTTAACTAATTTTGTAGATTGTCCTTCAGTCTTCATTTGATTTAGAGATAAGACTGCTGTAAATCACTCATTTGATTCAATCTATTTTAGATGTTCTGGATGTAAATTGATGGGATGACATCATTGCAATACCTACGAAGTAACTGTGTATTAATTGGGATTGTGAATAAATTAGGTAAAAACAGTACCCTTGGTAAAAATGAGCAAAGAAGTCTGTCTTTATACTTTAACCTTTGTTAAAGTTAAAAAAAATTCACAAAAATGCTCTGCTGTCATGGATATTAAACAATTACAAACACAACACAGGTTTGTTATCAAAAAAAGTTTATTAAATATATGTGTGCCACAATTATTGGCACCCCTATGAATTCATATGAGAAAAATATATTTGAAATAAATTCCCATTGATATTTAAAAAAATTTTAGTACACCTGGGTGACTAGGACCAGGAAATTGTTCAACCATGAAATCCTGTTTCACAGGGGTATAAATATGAGGTAACACATATGCCAAATTCCCTTAGTCATTCATAACAATGGGAAAGACCTAGGAATATTGCTGTGAATTGTGTTACAAAAGGTTGCTGAGCTTCACAAAATGGGAAGTAGCTATAGGAATATAGCAAAATCATTGAAAATGCCCATTTCCACCATCAGGGCAATAATTAAGAAGTTCCAGTCAACTGGAAATGTTATGAATCAACCTGGAATTGGAGGCGTGTCTATATTGTCTCATCGCACTGTGAAGAGGATGGTTTGATTGACCAAAAAATCTCCAAGGATCACAGCTGGAGAACTGCAGAAGTTAGTTGCATCTTGGGGTCACAAAGCCTCCAAAACTACAATCCGAATTCACCTACATCACCACAAGTTGTTTGGAAGGGTTTTAAGAAAAAAGCCTCTACTCTCATCCAAAAACAAACTCAAGCATCTTCATTTTGCCATAAACTACTGGAACTTCAAATGGGATCAGGTTCTATGGTCAGATGAAACCAAAAGCAATAAACACCAGAGGAGGTTTTGGTGCACACAGAGATGTAGCCATATGGAAAAGTACCTCATGCCAGCGGTTAAATATGGTGGTGGCTCTTTAATGTTTTGGGGCTCTTTAATGTTTGTCTGCCAGAGGACCTGGACATTTTATTAGGATACATGGCATCAAATATCAAATATTAACAGATATTAAATGAAAACCTGACTTTGGTTGGATCATCTAACAGGACAATGATCCAAAACATTCAACACAAGTAGTGGTTTACTGACGACAAAATCAAGGTCCTGCCATGGCCATCGCAGTCCCCTATAAAACATGTGGGGGTGAACTGAAGAGGAGAGTCCACCAGCGTGGACCTGAAATTTGAAGGATCTGGAGAGATTCTGTATGGAGGAATGTTCTCAGATCCCTTGCCATGTATTCTCCAACCTCATCGGGCATTATAGGAGAAAACTCAGAGCTGTTATCTGTTATAAAGTATTGACTAAAAGGGTGCCAATAATTGTGGCACACATATATTTAATATTTTTTTGATAAACCTGTGTTTTGTTTGCAATTTTTTGAGATCCATGAGAGCAGAGAATTTCTGTGAATTTTTTTAACACAAGGGTCAGAGGTCATAGATCATGGGCACCCAAGACTCATTGCTGTGCATGGGGAGTGAAGGCTAGCCTGTCTGGTCCCATCTCACAGAAGAGCTACTGTAGCACAAATTGCTGAAAATGTTAATGCTGATTATGACAGAAAGGTGTCAGAACACACAGTGCATCACAGCTTGCGGTGTATGGGGCTTCATAGCTGCAGACCAGTCCATTACCCTGTCCACTGCCGAAAGCACCTACAATGGGCATGTGAGCATCAAAACTTGACCATGGAGCAATGGTAGAAGGTGGCCTGGTCTGATGAATCACATTTTCTTTTCCATTATGTGGACGGCCAGGTGCGGGTGCCTCACTTACATGGGAAGAGATAGTATCAGGATGCATAATGGGAAGAAGACAAGTCGGCAGAGCAAGTGTGATGTTCTGGGCAATGTTCCGCTGGGAACCCCTTAGTCCTGGCATTCATGTGGATGTTACTTTCACACATATCAACTACCTAAATGTTGGTGATGACCAAGTACACCCCTTCATGTGCCCTGCCACACTGCAAAAAAGTTCAGGTATGGTTTGAGGAACATGCGCAAGAGTTCAAGGTGTTGACTTGGCCTCCAAATTCCCCAGATCTCAATCTGATTGTGCATCTGTGGGATGTTCTGGACAAACAAGTAAGTTCCATGGAGACCACACCTCACAATTTACAGATCTGCTGCTAACGTCTTGGTGCCAGATACCACAGCACACCTTTAGAGGTCTTGTGGAATCCAATGCTTCGATGGGTCAGAGCTGTTTTCATGGCACAAGGGGGACCTACACAATATCAGGCAGGAGGTTTTAATGTTATATCTGTAATGTAGGCAGTAATGATGTTCTAGATAGTGGTTCTCAACACAGGGGGCACGGAGAGTTCGGAAGGGGGCGCAAATTGTTTTAAAAAAAAAAAAATACAGACAGGGCATCATTTGGGTACTCGTGTATTTTATTGCTTTTCAAATAGAATGTGCATAAATGAAAAACCCCGCGTTCCCTCTTCCTCTGTATTTTCTTTTTGCTGGGGAGAGGCAGAGCTTAACCTGCCTTTTATCTAGCTGTCACTGCAGACCATTGTTGCCAACTTAGCGACTTTTCAGACCCCTTTAGTGACTTCTTTTTTTGCAAAAAAAAAGCGCCTAACGAAAAATCTAGCGACTTTTTGGACAAACCTTAGCAACTTTCCAAATGTGGCCTGTACAGTCCTGCAAGTGCGAGGGCTTGCTCTCCCGCTGCACTCACACCTCTCTCTGCGTTTGCTCTGTTCAGTGAGAGGCTGAGAGCCGGAGATTTAACAACGTCATGGATAGCGAGACGAGCCCTTCGGCCCAATTTACATCATTCTTATGCAAATGTTATTAGAACGTAAGACGAATGGAATGCAACATGTTTTACATGTAAAATAGTACAAGATATTACAGCCTAAGGTCTCTTGTTCAAAGTAGTTATAGTGTTCAGAAACCTTTTTGATCATTCATGTTCAATACCTGTGTGTTATATAGTTTTATAAAAGTCATAAAAGTTATTTTAAAAAACATAAACGTTATGACAAGTAATTTTAAAAAAGTACAAAAACACAAAAGCAAAAAAATCTATCTATCTATCTATCTATCAAAACAGATTATAGACTAGATTATATATAAATATAGATTTTATATAGAATAGATAATCATTATACCTGGTCTCCTCCAATATGGGGGGAGGGGGGGAGGTGCCACATGATAGGGGAGGCTTGAGGGGGCTTTAGTTACAAAAGGTTGAGAACCTCTGTTCTAAGGCAAGTCATGGTAAATCATGGTAAGTCAAGGCAACTGAAAGGTTTTCATAAAGCACTTTTTTTTTTTTTTTACATTTACACAGTCATTCCACACAACTATCAAAACTGCATGGTTAGTTTCAACAGTTAGAGCAAGAATTTAAACTTTCCACCACAGAGTCCAATGAGAACACAGCTGGGAGATTTCCTTTGGAGCAACAGCTGGAAATGAACAGGCCTATAATAATGCAGATTATATTGGGAGTGGAATGTTTGTAAAATAAAAAAAAATACTGTGCTGTGATAACAATCTGCTCCAATCCTCTGCTTGTGGTGGAAGGAAAGGGACTGGGTTTGAAATGGACTTAACTTGGAATTGAGTCAAAAGAAACACTGGAGTTTGTTTAGACAGGCAGTACAAACTCATTTTTTATCTTTTATTTACCATGTATGTAATATTTTCATTTAAGGTTAAAGAGTGTGCAATCACACCCAGCTACATGATCAACAGAAATGATCCTTTCTGCAAATCTTTCCTTTGTGTCCTGTTGTCTAAAAGAAGTTTTGGAAGGAAAATTCAATAGACAAGAAAATCTTAAGTTTCCTTTCAGGCTGTAACACTTTAATTATATTATTTTTTAACCCATAAAAACACATGGAAGCAAAACCACTATCCTACCAATAGCTGAGTTTTTAACAAACAAACAAACAAAAAGAGATCGCTGTGGTTTGCTAAATTTTTACATAAAAAAGAAATGTATGAAAATGGTGATTAAATGACTCTAGTTAAAGAGGCCTTGTTTACTGCTATAAAACTACTCCAGTTTTTATCTGTCACGATCTGGCAGGAAATGTATTTGTGGCCAGGAAAGGAATATAAATCAGTTATCGGAACTGCATCATGCTCTTACGCTATGTTCACACATACAGCGATTTTATAGCTGCAAGTCACCAGTCGCTGTACTATGAAGTCGCAGATAGGCGTTCCCACTACTGGTTGCCATAGAAACATGGGTGGTGCAACTAACATTCCACTATTGACAACAAACCAGTTTTCTTGCTGCTAAAATAAAACATTCTGGAGAGAGAGGATCTTATATAAAATTCACCAGTGTATATATGCATCATATCCTACGAGATGAAGGAGAAGCGGTGTGTGCTCGACCATCTACCTGCGGCAAAAACACACGCACCAGTTAGCTTAGCTTATGGCCTTAGTGCGTTTAAAGCAAAATAATTATAATAATGAAACTCACTGTTTGTTGCAATCGAGCAAAATCCCGGTGTAGCTCCTATCTCAGTAAGTGAGCGTCACTATCAGGGTGTCATTCACTGTGTTCGATGGTGACCACAGCTCTTCGGCTGTGGCCTCCGTCTTTCCTGGGTGAAATGTCCGGCTTGGTGCTGCTCATTCCTGGGCATTGAAGCAGCGACAAGCCGGACACTTCACGCAAAATAGGAGCTACACTGGGATTTTGCTTGATTGCAACAAAAAGTGAATGTTTCATTATTATTCATTAATTTAATAATTGATTTATTTTTTTTGCTTTAAACCCGCTAAGCTAAGCTAATTGGCTACTGTCACAATGGCGCTGCCTCTGTTAGTGAGCACGGGTGGCCATGGTTGACGTGCGCTCACTCTTCTTCACTCCCATTGGTAGTCGCTGCACCAAGTCACTCCAAATTTGCATAAAGTTAAACTTTTCTCAACTTTGTTGGGTTGCTGGACACGCCCACACCCAGTCGCATTTTCGCTGCAAGTCGCTCTATGTGTGAACGTACCTTTAGTCTAACAACGACCAATGGTGCCAGACTTGGAAACAGCAGAACTGACAGTGAGGAACAGTGGACAGGTATATTTAAGTTGGCGATATTTTGACTAGTGAATATCCTGACTGGCTACTTCTGGAGAGGACTCTCAAAAAAACATTAAAATTAAGTATTTGTTGTAGTCTCACAAAAAATATGTTAATTAGAGAAATGAGATCAATAATTGGTGAACAGAGAGGCTGACAGAATGAACTCTCCATCCATGAGAACATTTTACTCATGCAGGGTTTTGTCTTTCCTTTCAAAGAGCAAATGTGTCAGGGGATAAAACTGACTAATCAAAGTTGATGCACCCAGCCATGGTTTTCTGTAAAAAAATAAAATAAAATAAAAACCCCTAAATCTTGCAGGGGGAAAAATGATAGAAATAAAATGAGAATTAGCCCAAAAATGAGCAAAAAAACATCTTCTTTTACATCCCACCTACAATTCTGAGAAGGAGGCCCATAGGGTGCAGAATTTAGAGCTGCGTCACTCTGACCTTAAAGGGAGGAAAATATTCAGCCCAGATGCTCAGATGCCCAGTGTTGCCAGATTTAGCAGATTACCTCTTGGTGGAGGGATTTTTAATCACAAAAGGCAGGAAGATAGTCTTGGTCTGATATGTTTCTAGTTAATTGTAAAGCTGTTGAATTGAATCAGGAGGGAAGACTGACCAGGATGTGTGTGTGTGTGTGTGTGTGTGTGTGTGTTTATATATAAAACATATATAACTGGGATGAACACGCACATCATCTCTTTTATCCCCAATGATCAGTAGGCATAAACACGCTTTGGTCAAATTCCTCTATTTCAAGTGGAGCATTCTCATTTTAAAAAAATACATTTTATAGGTTACTGTGCAGCAGAGTGTCTGCTGTTGTTTTACATTACGTGCATATCTGATAACGGTGTTTGCATTCTTACCTTCTGCAACGCTCCACGTATGGGTCTGTGCGGCAGAATTGTGCTCCTCCATGGCGCTCTGCATCCTCCAGGTTAGCAAAAGCCTGGAGAATAATGTTAGACATCATGCATTATGAAACAGCCTGTAGGTGTTTTGATGCAGTTGAGTCTAGTCAGAAGTTACTTTATATATATACAATCCATGATTGTGATGCCCTTTAGCTTTGCATTTAGGATTTTTCAATATTGAATATAATAAAACAAGCATTTATCCACTCAAAAATAAGTTAGACAACAATATCTTTATTTACCTGGTTTATTTTGCTGATAATGGCTGCATTTTTCTCTTAAATGAGTAACAAGTTGAGGTTTTTTTTTTAATCAGCTAATTAACAAATATATAAAATGTGGTTAACTACGATCCATGCTAATGGCACGAGGAGATTAAGGACATTCTAATAGTTTACTTAAAATCATCTTTTACATTTCTTATCCATATGCTCCAGACATTGCCTACTGCAATGTAAGGAACTCGATAGAGCCCATCTAACCAATGCCCAATTGGCAAAATTTTTCCCCAGACAGGAGTGATGCTTGCGATCGCTGTAAGCAGTCTCCTGCGGACCACCTTCAAATGTTCTGGCTATGTTTTTGAAACACTTAATAATGCTCTGAACCTAGACCTGGACCCTGACCCCTTTGTGGCCCTATCTGACATTTCCTTGAGATCTGACTTGCTTTCATTGGCCATTCTGTGATCCACCCCATCACACGATAGGTGGATCCAGGAAATTTTTTCTCTTTCTTCATTCTCTTTCTTATCCGTCCCCTGTCTTGATGATAGGGTGTGGGTAATTGGTTCTGTAATTATCTGTGTGTGTGGAGGGGGGTTAAATTGAGAGAATCTGCTGTTAACCATTACTTTCCATTGAATGTACCATTATGCACTGTCTTGTTAAATACTAATTAAAAAAAAAAAAAAAAGATTAGGATTAAAATCATCTTTTAAATACTAATTTGCTTTCAATCTATAATTTAGGTAAAAGGTTTGTACTTTCAAAGTGACCCAAAAAATCACTGAAAAAAAAGGAAAAAAAAAGAATGAAAGGACTTCATTTTTCTTCCCATGATCTTTAGGAAATCTGGATGACGTAACTTCCTGTTAAACACATCGCTTGTGGAATATTTCAAATATTTCATAGGGGTGAATGTGTTCAGGGAATAGGGTTGAATGAATGTTTTGGGATGCAACTTAAATGTACAATTTTTACATTTACATTTACATTTATTTATTTAGCAGACACTTTTATCAAGAGCGACTTACAAATGAGGAAATACAAGCAAAGCGATATATCAAACAGAGAACTATACAAGTCATGTTACCATACAAGATTTATAATTGAGTTCTAGAGAAGCAAAGAGTGCAGAGTAAGAGGTGTAATTTCTATTTATTTATTTATTTTAAATAATGTGGAGTTTGCGTTTTAGGGGTTAGTTAAGTCCTCACAGAAGAGGTAGGTCTTTAGCTATTTTTTGAAAATATTGACAGATTCCAGATTGAGGTTGGATTTCATTCCACCACTGAGGGACAGTTAGTTTGAAGGTTCCATTTTATAACCTATAATGGATGACTCATGGAAAAAGATGTTTTGTGAGATGTTAAATGGATTCACACGAGAAGAACAGCATTTTAAAGTATTTGAAGTATTTTAATGATTATATTTCAAGGTAATGTGTAGTTACAGTGGCCGGGGACAGACAACCATGCTGTTTTCCAAGTGCTGTAGAGTGCTGTTTTATTAACATTGTTGTGAGGTATACTTTACCTATATTTAAAATACCAGAAGGCTATTGGGAAAATGCCTATACATGATTGTAAATGGAATATCAGTGGGACACAAATGGCACCCAATCGTGGAATCAAACATATGTCTTATTTATGGCATGAAAATATAAAGAGTCAATATCAATATCAGGAACAGTCCTGAAACAGAGACTATTGACCAGGAAGGAATACAGTATAACCATATCAATGTAATGATGGAAGAAACATCTGTAAAAAAAAAAATTTTTAAATAAATAAAAAAATAATAATAATATTCTACCTCCTACCTACGCATTCATTTTCTTGTTGTTGTTTTGTTGTTTGTTTGATAATTTCGAAGCAAGGGTGTGCAAACTTTTGCGCTCAAATATATCACTTAATACAGTAGGATTAGTTGTTAAAGACTTCCCATCACACTCCAGTGCGAAGAACAAGCATGCAAAGTGAATATTTGTTGTCTACTAAACTTTTGCAGTTACAGTTACAGGCTGCATCCAGAACAACCCCACTAAACAGTATATAAGCATGTGGGGAAAATAGTGATCGTGAGTTGCATTTGGGTCTCTATTACCTTTTTCCGTAGCCTCACTTGTCCAGTGATGATAGCAATGGTGTACATCTTCAGTATTAACATCGTGCTGTAGAACACAAAACAGGAGAAGACTGGGTTTTCCAGCATGGCGTCCATTCCGTCCACACCGCACCGGAGAGCTGATCTTGGTGCGCACGAGGCTCCGCCGCTTTATACTGTATGAGCAATCTCAGTTTTGGGAAGCTCTGAGTCATACAGATCAGGGCAAACTTTCACTGACGAGTTTCCGTCCTCTCTCTCTCTCTCTCTCTCCTTCTGATTTCCCCGTCTTTCTCCCTCTCTGCTTCGCTACCCTTCATGTTACAATGAATACTCAGTTTCCACATTTTACGCTACGTCAGTGGAATCCATGTATTGCACGTTAGTGGTTTTCTTGCCTGAACACGCAAGCCTAATTCCTTTCGTCTGTCTAGCAACAAAACAGAAGAAGAAGAAAAAAAGACAAAGATTTATAACATATTTGTGTAATTAATTTATCATGCTGTAAAAAAAAGATAAACACTGTATAATGATTGGAGTGAAAACTGGAGTTCTTTTCCTATTCTTCTTCACCTTGATTGTGTGTAAGCATTTTTCTAGTTAATAAATGACTTAAATCATATCCGTATGGAGGAATAGAGGTTTATTTTAACGGTCTTCTTTTATTACCCCAACGAACATCTTGTACATTTGTCTGAATTTCTATGGAAAAGAGCTATGGAAAAATGAAAGCAAGGTACAAAATAAGTGCCTACCAAAACAAACTTTTCCTGACATCTGATATGATTTGAATACATTTTCAGACATTCAAAGAGAATGATAACATGACCATTCATGAACACCAAATATGGCATTCACCAAAAAGATATTTACTGTGTTATAGATGTCCCATAGGCCACGCTATTGTTTTTAGATGCAATATAATGTCAATATATTAAATTCTGTGTCCCAGATAGCAAATGTGTGATAGTTACTTAATGACAATGATGATTATATATCCTGTGCCCTCTACTAATATTGGCACTCTTGGTAAATATGAGCAAAGGAGGCTGTGAATTTTTTGTTTTGTTTTGTTTTAACCTTTATTGTTTAACTTTTCAATCTTTTGTTTAAAAAAAAAAATCACAAAAATACTCTGCTCTCATGGATATCAAACAATTGCAAACAAAACACAGGTTTATCCAAAAAAACAATATCTTTGTTAAATATAGGTGTGCAACAATTATTGGCACCCTTTTAGTCAATACTTTGTGCTACCTCGCTTTGCCAAG
>JANDJT010000167.1:9361013-9382605 GCA_024331685.1 Stegophilus panzeri | reverse complement strand
GGATTATTGTGTAGTGTGGTGTACTGTAGTGTGTAGTGTATTATTGTGTAGTGTGGTGTACTGTAGTGTGTAGTGTATTATTGTGTAGTGTGGTGTGGTGTACTGTAGTGTGTAGTGTATTATTGTGTAGTGTGGTGTACTGTAGTGTGTAGTGTATTATTGTGTAGTGTAGTGTACTGTAGTGTGTAGTGTATTGTGTAGTGTATTATTGTGTAGTGTAGTGTACTGTAGTGTGTAGTGTAGTGTACTGTATTGTGTAGTGTAGTGTACTGTATTGTGTAGTGTAGTGTACTGTAGTGTGTAGTGTAGTGTATTGTGTAGTGTAGTGTACTGTAGTGTGTAGTGTATTATTGTGTAGTGTGGTGTACTGTAGTGTGTAGTGTAGTGTACTGTATTGTGTAGTGTAGTGTACTGTATTGTGTAGTGTAGTGTACTGTAGTGTGTAGTGTAGTGTATTGTGTAGTGTAGTGTACTGTAGTGTGTAGTGTATTATTGTGTAGTGTGGTGTACTGTAGTGTGTAGTGTAGTGGATTATTGTGTAGTGTAGGAAAAGAGTTAGAAGTTGTACAAGAACAAGACCAGACTTTATTCAAAACTCAAATATTTAAGATATTGTTTCCCTCCACTGGGAATTGATCTGTGGTTTCCGTCAAACATATTCACATCAGGATCTAATGGATTGAATGGTTTCCAAGAGTTCAGTCATTCTTGATTCAGTTATAGATCCAGAATCTAGTCTGTGTTTAATAACTTGAAATGTTTTATCTTAATTGAATATTTGCAAGTGCTATGACCACAAGGTCTCCAGCAGTGACTGCCAGATCCCTGTAGGACCTTTAACTCTCATTAGAAATCCATTAAACACATGTAGAATTACTCACCAGTCAGCTGGCAAAGCATTTAGGCCCATTACTTTGTGATATCAACCAATAAAAGCACAAAATATTATTAGTAACCGTAAAATAAACACGAGGAACCTAAATAACCTATATTTGAAAATTAAGTTTTATTATTATTAAAATTTATTATTATTATTATTTTGTAATAGCAATTTTTTTTTTTCATTTTAAGATGTTGATAATATTGTTTGCTGTTCTTGTAGTTTTTTGGAGCTTTCATAATATTTGGACTCAAAATGAATTCAATAACCTCATGCTGGGAGATGTGCTACACTATTAACATCCATACGTTATATTATAGAAACGAAAAATGATGTGTGTAAAGTTGGACATTTTCAGCACTTGCCGGTCATAGCCTGCTCTATGTAGCAGAAAGGGGCAGAGTCATCAGATTCAGCTGCTACTCTGTAGATTCAAATTGGTAACAAAAAATTTAGGGCAGTCATTTTAAATTTTAAAACTGGGGGTTGTTCTTATGGGGGCTGTTCTGGTGCTGTTCATTGAGGTACTGGGCAGTAATGGTATTTATTTTTAGTGCAATTTAAGACATTCATGTCCTTAAAGGCCAAGTACATAGTCTAAGGGTGTTAGAATATAATGCATAGTGTGTGAGACATGGACCAAGAACTTCAAATATTGGTCATGCCACAAAGGCATGGGGATTTAAGACCAGGTGCCAAGACACCATAATGCTCTCCAGTGCACTTTCCCTAGGTTGAACAAAGGCTTAACGAAGGCAACCGAACATTAGCAATAAAAACAAATATGCTGTCAATCGTCCATGCCAAGGTAATCTGAGGAAGAGCTTGTACTTGTCGTTTCATCACAGCAGTCCTCTGCATCAGAGAAAGAAGAGGTGTAGTGTAAACCGGACAGTCTGTGGTAGTCCTGCTGAGGGATTTCTGGAAAGCCGGACATTTCCATGGCTCTCGGACCAGCTTGTGAAGCAGTCATGCTGCACATGTCAATTAACTGGGTGCATATCACACAGCCCATTATTGCATTATGGGTTAAATGATTAATCCCAGCGAACCACACCCAAAGCTATGCACAACGTGGTACCGATCCTCGTATCTCCTTGTCACCCATATAATACAACTACAGCAGCAATTTTCCCTACAATAAGTGAACTACATCCTGCAAACACACTCACAATCTCAGCTGTAGAAATGCCTATAGGCTAGTGACACAGATACACTGAGTACCAGAGTACTGACTTTCACACACACAGCTCTTTGTATTTTGTTTCTGCATGATAGGAACTACTTAGCTCATTATCTACTAACTTTGAAATAAATGTCACATTTACAGTCTCACATCTAGAAGCTATCGAATAATAACGTCATAATAATGTCAGACACATTAGTACATACACATTAAACTTATCTTCTGACACTTCCAGCAGTCTAACGTGTTAATATACGAAGAGAGAAATGGCAGCTCACAGCGGAGACACTGAATGATCCTTTTGGAGTGTGAATAACACAGACAGAAAGCATTAGCGTGTGTTTAGTTCGGCTTCCTGGCGAACCCTTGCCTGTTGGGAATGATGACAATAACATGGGACAAAAGACAGTGAGAAAGATAGAAAGAGGGAAGCTGCTGTTGCGTGTGTTTCAGCGGCGTCTCGTGCAGGCGTGTCTGAAGAAGGCAGGTCAGAGGTCACAGGGTCTCAACAAAGCATTCCATTTCAGCCTTACGCCACACAAAAGTCAAAAGCAAATATTTTCAGTCATGAATATCCATTTAGAGGACTTTCTTGCAAATCCTTTTCACACTTTCAATTGATAAGAGACATAGACTCAGCTTTCAGCTTTCTTCTTATTATACCATGGAAATGGGTATCCTAACAGCCATCTGAGATGCTGGCAATGTCCTCCTTTGTCCCATAATCCTGGGTGTGTTTTGGACCTGTTCGAGTGGCTTCTGCTTGAACATGTTTCGGGGAGCCTAACGGACACTCATGTTTCTGTTCTGCCTGTGAGGAGTAAAATGAGATGCTGAAATGAACCTCTAGTACCCAGGGTACTACAGATAATCTTATTTCAACAGCTACACAAACACTTAGATTTTCATACCAGGCACATAATACAGACTACAGCTTTACTGACGCAATGGCACTTTAGACAACATTTTAACCAAGTAGCATTAAAGGATTTGGTCAATTTCAAGGTGTGGTTTATCTCAGACAATTAATGTAAAGCACTGCGCTGTATCAATATATGAAGAATGTCAGTACTTCCAACTTTGCTGCATGAAAACAAATGTTTAGTCTGTATTCAGCCACAAAAACCCCATGTTCTATATATTATATCATGGTTATTTACTCATAGACATTAGTCAGGCAGTTATATTACAACCCAACATAACATTAGACAACTATATTGCCAAAACCTGCTAGTTTATATCGTAGTCATCATTTAGTCTTGCTGCTGGCTAAAGAGTGTGAACAAGTCATAGGGTCACTGAGCCAAAGTAATCAAACCTGTAAAAGATTCAGTGCAGTTAACAGGCTTAGGGTTTATGCACACACCTCCTCTAACTGCTGCGTATCTCATCACTGCTAATTCTGCTGATCACATTGTGGAAAATTTGATATAATTATGCTTATCTTAATCAAGTAGGATCCACGTCATCCCAAAATATTTGCCCTGAGCTAAAATATTGCATCTCTGAGCAATCTACCCACAGAAAAAAAAATTGTGCTGTGTAATAATTAAGAGTGAACCTAATTTAATGGACCCATGCTCTGGGGCATTGAAAATGCAGCGTGTACAGGCTTAGACAATAGAAAAGCTCAAAAACAACAATGATGTCTGCTGAACAGGTATCAAAAGAGAAGAAAAATATTGATTTCATCTAGGCTACAACCATATTATCTTATTTGGTGTGTTTATTTGTAAATTACTGACTCTGCTTTGATTATACATATAGTTTAATTCTTCTCTAAATATCCCCTTTTTTTGCCTTGATGCTTTGTGTAATGTAAAAGTCTCGGTGTATTAGGATTTGAACACTTTATTAATACAAACTAAGCAATAGCTTTGTGAAGGAACACATTCATTAACAGAGGACTGTTATGTGCTATTCTATACATATTAGGAAGATAATGATTCGTAATTAGATAAAATGACTGATGGCAAAACCACAGTGTAATTTCAGTAAGCTAGGACCCACCCTTATTGTCAGAACGAGTCTGGAAATATTTCCCTCTACCACATGCTAGTGTTTGCTGCCAGAAGGTGCAGTTATTATTGTCTAAAACAAACATGTGAAAGCATTTTTGTGATGCTGCCAATTCTACTGATTCTATAAAAAGAAGGAGAAATATGTGACTACTTACCTCTTAAGGAAGCAGCGGATCCTGTGTCCAGAGCAGAGCTGATGATGCTGAACAGCTCTTCTGCAGTGCTGCTTTCTCGTCTCCTGCTCTGTCTCTAAGTGCTTTTCTTCATCTGCCTGCTACTCAAATGGGGATTCAGTGACATCAAGACTAGCATGGTCTCCTACACACCTCCCCTGGGGTAGCCATGGACTTCACTTTAGCTCTATTGAATGAAAGGATTAAGATGGATGAGAGGGACAGATGATAGGGCTCAGCTGGACCAGTCAGCATGTAATTAGAGGCAGACACCAGTTTTTATACGCTCCATAAATTACGTATATTCAATCTGATTGGTTAGAAGGTGTTTATATATAATATATATATATAGGAGGGAGAGAGTCTCCAGTGTCAGCACTTTAGAACAGTCTTCAAGACAGCTTATGTTGCATTTTCTTATGAACAAGCTGCATTGTTTGTCTTTACACAGTTATCCAATCAGCCAATCACGTGGCAGTAGCACAATGCAGAAAATCATGCAGATACAGGTCAAGAGCTTCAGTTATTGTTAACATCAAACATCAGAATGGGGAAAAATGTGATCTCTGTGACTTTAACCATGGCATGGTTATTGGTGCCAGATGTCCTGGTTTGAGTATTATCTCCTGGGAATTTCACACACAAGTCTCTAGAGTTTACATAGAATGGTACCCCAAAACTGTTTTTGCGGAGGGTCTGTTGATGGAAGAGATCAGAAGAGAATGAACAGACTGGTCCGAGCTGACAGGAAGTCTATAGTAACTCAAATAACCACTCTTTACCACCCTGGAAAAGCAGAAAAGCATCTCAGAACACACAACACATCAAACCTTGAGGTGGATGAGCTACAATAGCAGAAGGCCACATCAGGTTCCACTCCTAGCAGCCAAGAACAAGAATCTGGGCACAGACTCCTTGAAACTGGACAGTTGAAGCCACATGATTGGCTATTTAGACAACAGATTTTATATATAAAATTTTTAATTAATAAAAATTGAATAGTTGGCAAATTGCTGTGGTATAAAAGGAATAAAAAATTCAGGATGTGCTGAAAATGACCAACTTCTGGGTGGTAACAGTAACTCTAGGCCACATCACACCACTTTGTTGTTGATCATTTTCCTATAACAGCAAGCACCTTGGTGTTTTATTCCTTACTTAATCCCGGTCTTAATCATTAATCAAAGATCATTCATCAAGACATTACTACACAGTAAGGTTTACAAGTTAAGCAGTAGATATAATGATTAAATAAGGAATTACAACAATTACAAAAGGTAAGCACTTCATTTCAGGATTATTATTCACGTCACACATTTATGGATTACACAAGTTATGATTTAGCTGAATATAGATCAGACATTCTAAGGTACATGAATATTGTGAAGATCAGATATTGTAAGGTACATCATATTTTAACATCATATTTCAAATGAAGAAAGATACGTAACACAGTGATAAAAAAAACAGGCTTTATTAGTTCACTTGCCAGTGACATCTACACACTCCAGGTCAAAAAGCCATTACACAAGCACTAAGCTTGGCATTTTAAATAATTGCAATTTACATAATCAGAAAAACAGTTGTTCTTAGTTCTCAACAGTTTTCTTTTAATAATCAGATTATCAAGCGGTCTATGATTGTGCTTCATGAAACAATCGTCTGATAATTTAACTAAGGAGGAAATATAGATCATAAATCTGTTTAAATATGCATGTTTTAAATACAGACGGAACCATCAGAAGAATTAAGATGATACAATAACAAAGGATGGCTTGTTTAGGCTACCGCCCCCGACTAAGCACAACATGCTGTACATTATAGCCACCATCCTTCCTAGTGAAATCATTTGTACTTTAGCATAACAGTAAAACACTGTTCATTGTCAAGGCTCCTCAGACTGACTTCATTGCACAAGCCCTGAATTTACTAATTAACTTAAGTTAAAAATGTTGGTATAACTGTCAACAGTCTACTTTGGTGAATTCCAACTGGACGCAAGGGCACATAAAACAGACAGTTATAAATAAAGGACTGTAAAGCACTTTTTTTTGTAACTCTTTGTAACTCACTCTTTTCATTTCTATATAATAATAAACTTTTTTTTTTTTTTTTTAACGAAGTGTACACTGATACGTCAATTTACAAAGGAACAGAGACATAACCCATCACTCATATTTGACACACAGTATATGACTTCCAAATCCAGTTATGTCTAAAACGGCGTCTAATACTTTAACCGTAACAGAAAAATGGCTACTGGACCAAACATAAATAATAGCTTATTGACCCAGCAAAGATTGGCTCTCATGACATGACCTCACTTTCTGTGCTGTAATTGTCATGGTTCTCCTTTAACTTTCAATGAAATTAAAGGCCCACTATTAAACTTGAAAACCAGTTTAGTCAAACAGTGTCTGACATGACAGCATTAGCGTTAAATGAGTCAGTACTGTTTTGATCACATTACATGGAAGTCAAAAGTGGCTCTGATGTACGTGCTAAACAGTTCACTATGACTCAGTCTGAAAGTAGGATACTAGCCACATACACCTCCATTAATCACATTAGCAGCCACCAGAAGAACACATTAGAAAAATGTGGAGGACTGACCAAAGATCAGGTGTGTATTGTGGTTTAGTCTGCAGTCTGCTTGGGTATAAGGTTAGTAGTATCACTCTAAAAAGCAGCAACCAGGGTTGGGTTGAAAACAAGGTAGACAATCAGTTGAAAACAAGGAAGAACTACAACAGCTGAATTTGAATGAATTATAATCTGTGTGTGTGTGAGAGACAGTGAGAGAAATAGAGAGAGGAGTGTGAGTGAGTGAGAGACACAAAACGAGAGAGAGAGAGGAGTGAGTGGACTGGGTTTTCTTTTCCGTATGCACATCTGTGGGAGTGTAGCTTTATAGTACAGTAGCCTTCATTCCTGCTATAGTAAGTTATGCATCAATCCCAGTTAGAACTTTGTCTGCTGGGAGTAAATATTTACAAACTAGAACATTGTGTTCATACGACAAAGTGCATGTAAAGCTTTTTACTATATACGCTTTATTCAAGAGAACCTGTGCATTACTGCACATGTGTAATCTGAATTCTGGAAGAAATTAAGTTTAAATGTGAGTGTGAGAGATCTGAAGAAAGGAAATGGGCTCAGACTCCCAACTGCATGGGACTGACTGACTCATTGTACCTGACAGTCTCCAGAAATGTAGACCTTCTAGTGTACCAACCCTGTGTGACTAGACATCCAAGTCCTATAGAGGTTACAGACCATAGCATTAGGTGCGCTCACAAAGTGCTTACAGGAAAGCAGGCGTAAACATGGTGCAAATAAAGTTCAGCCACATTCAGGATGCCACCTATATGGGAGACAAACAAGAATTAGAAACCATGCTTGGAGTATAATCCTGCATTTCACAATGACAGAAGACAAAGCAACATATACATATCACAAGACGAACATAAATTAAACGGTCATTTTTAATACTTGGTTCAAAATTCCTTGCAGGCAATGACTGCCTAAAGTCTCGAACCCTTATACATCACCAGACGCTGGGTATCTTTACTGATGATGCTCTGCCAGGTCTTTACTGCACCTGACTCCAGTTACTGCTTGTTCTTGCAGTGCTGTCCTTCAGTTTTTCCTTCAGCAATTGAAATGCATGCCCAATTGGATTCAGAGAAAATTACACTTTGTTTTTAAAAAGTTTTGGGTTGCTTTCAAAGTATGATTTGGTTCATTGACCATCTGCACAATGAAGCACTGTCCAATCAGGTTAGAAGCATTTGGCTGATAATGTTCTTTATCTGGCTAACTGTTGTGAAGATTTTGTTTTTCTTCATCAGGTAAGGAATTCATCCGTCATTCATCACAGTTGTCTTTCGGGCCTTTTGTATTTTCTGAGCTCGCCAGTGTGTTCTTTCTTTTTAAGAATGTACCAAATAAGTGATTTGACCACAGCTAATGTTTTTACTATCTCTCCGCAGGGTTTGTTTTGATTTTTTTCAACAGAATCATGGCTTGCTTCACCGGCAGTGACAGCTCTTTGGCCTTCATATTGAGAGTTAACAACAACAGATTTCAAATGCAAATATCACACTTGAAAGCAACTCTAGGGCTTTAGATCAACTCTGGAATCTGGGTCACATCAGACACTTGCACCTTGCTGCTGTGAACGCAGTGTAATTGATATCTCTATGGTCAGATCTTGTTTAAATAAAGTGACCGTGTTGAGTCTTACTCGCTCAGAGTGCTCTAGTTTCTGCCTCAATCTTCCTCTCGCCATGTGTGTCTGATTCAAGAGTACTGACGCTCTGCCTCACCGCAATCTCAGGACCGCCACCATAAATTCCCAACAAGTACTGCCATGTCTCCTCTGAGATTTGCCCATAGTCAGCCCCTGTTCATGCACGCACACACACACACACACAAAATTATGTCAGTGGACCTACAATAATAGCATTCAAAGAATTTAAATTTGCATTCGTCAATCAAACACACCGTGTTTTAACTGTGCATGTCCCCCCTTCATCACTGCAATCTTGCTGTTGTCAATCGGGCCTGGAGGCTCTAACACAAGGAAAAGAGAGAGAAGCAGACTGATAAGAGGAATGAGGGTAGGAATAAAAGGTGAGAAGAACCTTACATTTTACTGTTTACATTTTAAAACTGAGTGTGTAGGTGGTCTTGGCAAACATTTGGTGGTATCACAATGTTTTTATTATAGACAGTGTGTGGCTGACAGAGAGATCTGAAAGGCAAGAGTGTAGACTATTTGGAGCTCGTATAGTCTGTTTGTTTATAGCTCACTTCAGTGTGTGATGATTCAGGCATGCAATGGTAAACTAGCGCCTAAAAACCTCCCTTACTTGTTAGATACATTAGCCTCATAGCTTTAGTTTTGGCTATTTAATACTTCCAGTGCATATATCCACTTCAAATGTACAGAATGTCTTTTGACTTTGTACTTATACATTTGGGGGGAAAAGTATGTATTCATTCATATGTATTTAAGCATAAACAAATGCATCGTTAAAAAACCAAATTGATAGGGGAAAAAAAAAGTCAGACAGCTTTTCGCAACATTGCATTTCAATTTTGGCAAATTCATCTTCAATTCTCCAAGATTATGGGGGTCCTTCTGATATGCTTGCAATTTCAAAATCCTCCCTAAAATTTCAATGGAATTCAAGTCAGGAGGTGCAAGGCTTTCTTGAGGTATTTTGGCTGTATGTTCTGCCAAGATTCAGTTTTTTGGCCGATGAGGTTAAATTCTCCTCAGATATGTCCCAGTACATCGCTCTATTCATGTTTTGTCATTTGTGCTTTCATTGCTCCAATCATTACTTGTAATGCTCCAGCACTGTTTGCAGAGAAGCAAACCCATATCATGGTACTTTACTGTGGGTGTGGTGTTCTTGGAATCATACATGCATCCCATTTCTCCACACATGACGAGCCAAATTATTGCCAAAATGTTTTATATTTGTTTTGTCTGAATGGAGCACATTGTTCCAAAAGGGTTCTAATTTGTCTAAATGCTTTTATGTGTGAATCTCTGTGCTTCTTTTTTAGCAGAGGAGTTCTGTGTGGGGTGTAGGAGCAGAGAAGATTGTGGTGTAGTTCTTTGATTATTGTTCTCTGTTGTTCCTGATGCTTTCAGGTTATCCTGCAACTCTTTCTGAGTGACTGCTGGTTTCTCTCGTACCTTTCTTATCATTATTAAAAGTTTACATATACCAAGTTGACTGTCTCTTTAAACAGTTTAGAAGATTCCAGAAATTTAAATAATGGCTTTTAGAAGCTTCTGATTGGCCAGTTGTCTAATGTAGCCTAACTTTGGAGACAGTGCTTTTTTGGTACTGTAGGAAAATCCAAGCAACTCAGCCAAGACCTAAGAAAAAGATTTGTGGACCACGAGTGTGGTTACTTCTTAGGAGCAAGTACCAAACAACTGAAGAGACCATGAGTTTCTGTACAAACAACTGTATGCAAATATAAAAATTCTGGGACCACACAGACACTGCATCGTTCAAGAAAGAGGCAAAAAATAACACCAAGGGATGAACAAACTTTAGTCCAAAAGGTTCAACTGAACCCCAAGACAACAAAGGAACTGGTGAAGGTGTTTGAGGCATCAGGTACCAAAGTATGTACATCCACCACTAAGAGTATCTTACATCGCCATGTAGCGTTACATCGCCATGTAGCGTTACATCGCCATGTATTACATCGCCACAGCGTTACATCACCATGTATCGCCAAAAGGTTGTTGTGCAAGTAAGAAGCCTCTATTCTAAGACCAGCATAAATATCCAGACTGAAGTTGGATTGAACTGTTTGGCAATAATGATCAGTGCTTTTGGCTCATTTCACCAGTGCTTTTGATTTTTATTCCAAAGAACACCATCCCCAATGTGAAGCATGGGGTTGCATCATGATGTAGGTTGTTTTGCTTGAAAAGGAATTGGTGCACTTCAGAAAACAGATGGCATCATGATGAACCAGCCAGAATGTTAAAACACCCTTCAGACTCCTCTTCAGGTGGTGAAATGCATGCTCAATTGGGTTAAAGTCTGGTGATTGACTTGATCAGTTTAAACCCCCCCGATAAAGTCTCTTGTTGAGCTGGTTTTCTTGAGCCGTCAGTGTGTTTTGGATCATTGTCGTGCTGCATGATAAAGTTCCTCCCGATTAATTTGGATGCATTTCTCTGTAAATTCTCAAACAAAATGTTCCTGTAAACTTCTGAATTCATTCTGCTGCTACCATCATGAGTTACATCATCAATAAAGATTACTGAGCCTGTTTCAGAAGTAGCCATGCAGCCATGCAAGCACAAGCCATGACACTACCGCCACCATGTTTCACAGATGAGCAGTAGACTGGGATATGGAGGTTGTTGGTGATGTCTGACTGTTGTTTTTGGCTTTTTCTTCACAGCTCTCACAATGTTTCTCTCATCATCTGTTGTTGTTTTCCTTGGTCAACCCATTTTGTCTGTAGCTCAGTATACTAGTGGTTTCTTTCTTTTTCAAAACATTCCAAATGGTCTTATTGGCTTTCTTCTCATGGACAGCTCTCTGATCTTTATGTTGGCTTGTCCTGAAATTCTTAATTCTCTTCTCACATTCATCTTTTGATCTGAAACCCAAATGTCTTCAGTCTACAGCAAAAACAAATTAATTGGCCTTACCGTTACAATAGTTTTAGAGAGGACTGTATACTATGAGTAGGAATCCTGAGATGAGCATAGGATAGTGTTTATGTTCACAAAAGCAGCTCTTAGGAAGTATAAGACTGTGGTATCTAGCTATATAGTCATTACAAGACTAAGCCAATACAATTTCACTTATAGAAAGTAGAAGCAACCCTGGTAAAACAATGTAGAAGTTGTTTTTTGTTTTTTTTTGTAAAAGTCAGATGTATGTTCTTGTGTTCTTACCATTGTCTTTACCCTTGACAAAGTTCTCCCACTCTCTGAACCACTGCATGCTGATACACAATATAACAGTTGGAGCCTCCTCAGCCTGGAACTCCTTATTGAGCTATACAGAGAGAAAAGTGACAAAGTTGCAAGCCATACCACTAAAGGAAACAAATAATAGTTACATACTTGTTGTGTATGTTCATGTTCTGACCTTGATGAAGGTGTCAATCTCAGTTTTCCTGCGTTTGGCTAAGGCCTCAATCTCCACTTGGCAGATAGTGCACACATACAGATGATTTACAGCTGGACCTCCTCCAAACCTGCATTGTGGGAGAATGCAAGCATGTTGCACAATTTTACTGCTGTCTGGATTATGAATTGAATAAGAAAGAGGACGTATGTGGATGATGCTGTACTAACAGTGCTGAGATGAGGTCAGAACCATCTGTCTAGGTTTAGGTTTGTTTTTTTGTTTTTTTAATCCAACCAACAACACCCTCTCACTAGATATATCTACTAACTATTCTTCTTGAAATATTCAGATGTTTTTCAAATGAATTTGTCTGTAGAATATGTGCGATTACCACAGACAAAAATTAACATGTTTTCCTGTACTGAAATTTGCATTGAATAGTACAATTTTACTGTAAAATAAACATATTTTCAAAATAAAAATAAATAAATAAATAAATAAACTGCACATAGATTTCATTACACTGATCAGCCATAACATTAAAACCACTGACAGGTGACATGAATAACATCGATTATCTCATCACAATGGCACCTGTCAAGGAGTGGGTTAAGTGAACAGGCAGTTCTTGAAGTTGATGTTCTGGAAGTAGGGACGTGGAAGGTAAGGAAATTTTCCAAGCAATTAATCAACATAAGCGTAAGGATCTGAGTGACTTTAACAAGGGCCAAATTGTGATGGCTAGACATCATAGCTTCTCCAAAACAGCAGGTCTTGTGGAGTATTAGCAATATGCAGTGGTTAGTTCCTACCAAAAGTGGTCCAAGTAAGGACAACCAGTGAACCAGCGATAGTCTCGGGTGCCCAAGGCTCACTGATGCGCATGGAGAGCGAAGGCTAGCCCATCTGGTCTGATCCCACAGAAGAGCTACAGTAACTCAAATTTCTGAAAAAGTTAATGCTGGCTATGATAGAAAAGTGTCTGAAAAAACAGTGCATAGCAGCTTGTTGCTTATGGGCTGTGCCCATGCTGACCCCTCTCCCCCACCCTTGTCCACCCACGGAAAGCGCCTACAATGAGCATGTGAGCATCAGAACTGGACCATAGAGCAATGGAAGAAGGTGGCCTGGTCTTATTAATTTTCTTTTACAACAGGTGGATGGTCGGGTGCGTGGGCATCACTTACCTGGGAAAGAGATAGCACCAGGATGCATTATGGGAAGAAGGCAAGCCAGCAGAGGCAGTATAATGCTCTGTGCAATGTTCTGCTGAGAAACTTTGGGTCATTTGGATGTTACATGTATCAAATACCTAAACATTGTTGAAGACCAAGTACACCACTTCATGCGCCCTGCAACACTGCAAAAATTGTTCAGGAATGGTTTGAGGAACATGACAAAGAGTTCAAGGTTCACTCAGTCTCTAAATTCCCCAGATCTCAATCCAATCGAGCATCTGTAGGATGTGCAGGACAAAAAAGTAAGAGTCCATGGAGGCCCCACATCGCAACTTACATGACTTAAAGGCTCATCTGCTAATGTCTTGGTGCCAAATACCACAGCAGACCTTCAGATGTCTTGTGTATTCCATGCCTCAACAGGTCAGAGCTGTTCGGTGGCACAAAGGGGCCCTACACAATTTTAGGCAGGTGGTTTTAATGTTATGGCTGATCAGTGTGTACTGTGTCTTTGGTGTAAAATGGAAGGACATGTGTTACACATCTGCAACAAATTTAGTGAATTGCGATTAGGATGAAAAATGTGCAAGAGTTCCTTTAATATACTCAGAATTGATTGCCATACTCACCTGTTGTAAAGGTATTCCCACACAGTCTGAGGCAGAATCACCACCAGATCGTCCACATAGTGATATTTGGTAGGAGGGATTCCTGAACAACATGGCAACTCAAGTAAGCATTCTTCCAACTACACAGACATGGACCCTGTTCAGACTTGGGATTAACATGTGTACTGGGTGATTCGATCACAAGTGGACAGCCGAGATAAATAGCGGTTTACGCATGGTATTTACATGCATCCTCAGGAAACACTTGTACTCTCAGTAGTTTGTCTTGGCTCTAGTCTGCATTAACCATCAATGTCAGATCCAAAGAGGTTTGAGCATGCCCCTCATTGTCTGAGTAAATTAGGAAATAGAGAATTATGCTGGGATCAATAAAATAGGAAATGTAAAATTTAAAATATATTTAAAAAAATAAAAAATACATAAAAATAAATTTTTTTTTTAAAAAAGAACAGTTTAGGATGAATGGAGATGAAATGAATTTTGTCTTTTGGGGATTTCACATCAGACAGCCTGTATTCATATAGTAATGAGCAGAGCTAATGTTGAGAACAGTAAGAAGAAGCCTGTGTATGAGAAGAGACCTTGCATGTTTTGTTAAAAAGATTTTAATTAGTGTAATGTATTCAAAACACACAAGCTGTCTGTGACAAAGAAAACAACCCATTACATGTATTAACAGTGGGGCTGAGGATTTCAAAAGTAAACTGATACCACTAATTTAGCATCACTCAGTGACTAGTTGTTGTTCTTATAATGTCAGAGACATTATAAAATGTAACGGTGCCACGTGTGTCCCAGACCTCCACAAGTGGTCCCAATACACCATTCACATCTGAACTTAATGTTGTTCACTTGTGATCAAATCACCCAAGATGGAGGTCAATACCAGGTCTAATGCCAGATTCCTCAGCAGTCAAATGTTTCCACCCCACTTTGATTTGTGGTATATACAGGAATGTAGTTGCTTAGCCAAAAAACAAAAACTATATTATATATATACACATATACACACACACAGTACTGTGCAAAAGGCTTAAGCACATGCAAATAAATGCTGTACATTTATTTGCCTTCAAAAATACTGAAATTAAATGTTTATCCATTTAAATAAACACTATAAAGAGCAGTAAACAGTAATAAATTAAACAAAGGCAATATTTAGTGTGACGACCCTTTGCTTTATATAAAAAAATAAAAATAAAAATAAAAAAATAAGTCTCAGGTAGAATTTGTGTAGTTTTATAAGGAAATTAGCTGTAAGTTTTATTGAGCATCTTGCAGAACCAGCCACGGTTCTTCTGGAGACTTTCACTATCGCACTTGCTTCTTATTTTTGCAGCAAAAACCGGCAGCAATCATTGTGGTTTTTTTTCATCTGATGTGTCTCTTACCTAATATGCTGCTTTCTTTACTGACATACAAACATTTTTCTGTAATATTTAATTTTATGCTGGAAAACTAATGTTTGGAAATCTAAAATGTTTTTGTACTGACTCGATAACGTAGAAGTCATAAAATAAGAAATCTATAACATAGTTTGTACTAAAAAAAAAAAAAAAAAATCGGGTGCCTAAAACCTTTGCATAGTATACATACACATATATATTAAATAATAATAGTCTGAATAATTAAACCTTCAAGCAAATGAAAAAATCATTATACTCTTGCCATTTTGTAGTTCAATTAAAATATTTGAACCAAGTATGGTATGCATTGGAGAGTAGATGTGTTTATGTGTATTTGTATACCTCCATGCTGACACAGGAAGGTATAATTAGTGATGGGTCCTGGTTCGGTAAATGTGTTGAACTTGTTGAGCCATTCTCTGGAAATGTAAAATTGTAAAAGGCTGGGCTCCTTCACATTAGCCAGAGCTATGACTTTCTGCCGTTCTCTTACAGATTCCTCACTGCTCTTCCTTGGAAAAGATAAAAAACAAAGTCATAAGCAAACATGAGCAAAATGTGGTGCCTTGGTCTTGTTCCAATGGCAAGCCATGGCTATTAAAAATAAAAGGGATTATCAACTCATCTGTAAACAGTCTTAAGTTTACCTTAAAATAACTCTATGATCAAGGGGTTGTAGATTTCCATCACAAACAGGTCTAACTAGTCAACAGAAAAAAGGTAGGAAGGCCATTTAATGTAAGCCGAACATGTCTCACCTGTAAAAAAGGACATAGGCCTCTGCGTTCTGCACGACCGTCTCATGGACCTCCGTTACATACTGATCATCAAACTCGTACCACTGGCCATTGATAACGTTCTGACAATATGCTATGTAGTGGCCACCTACGAGAAGGTCAAACCAAAAAATATATTACACACCTGAGTGTTCAAACACATGTTAATGTAAAGGTATAACGCAGAGCTTCTCAACCTTTTGTAACTAAACTCTGAAAAACAGGGTTCACAATTCTCGTGGAAAAAAATCCCCCTCAAACAACTTGCATATTTATCTTTAGAATTAACATGTAACCTTTAATATTGCCATCAAACATTACTTTTAATCTGATTAAATTCTCAATTAATTCTAAAATTCTCCACTTACAAAGAGCAATGCAGCAGTGCTTTAATCCTTTAGTCTGAGATTAGCTGTCTCACCTCATAATCTGTACCCTCTGCTCAAACAGATCAGCTTCCAAAGCTTAAACTTTCATGTTAACACCACCATCGACACCATTGTGCTTCTTATCTCATCTCTGCTGTAACCCAGTGCAACTGTGGCGTACAACTGCACTGCATTCTGAAAGTCCAGCATTTGCTTTCTCCACTACTTACACACTGGATTTCTCATTAATATGACACTGAACATTGTGAGTGGGAAAAGAATTGAGTGAGAAACAAAGCACTTGTTCTTTGTTTTTAGGTTCAATCAGCAAAACCCAATTGTTATCACGTGATCAACCAACGAATTGATAAGTGCATCTCAAATATTTTAATAAAGCATATTTATTGCATTTGAGATTAGAGGTTTTCAAATGCTGATAGAAATGTGTAAGTGCCAGTTAGCAAGTGTTGACTCACTTCCGGCTGTGCCGTGGTGGCAGATGACAGATAGGAGATCATAAGTAGTAATCTGAGAAGGGCTGTCTTTGGCCAAGAAGGGCTGCAGGTCCAAACCCTCCAGTGGGAAAGACACGTGGCTGTTGATCTTAAAGGAGTACATCACCTCATGCCGGAAACGCTTCAAATGAATGCACAAAATCTGTGTACAACATACGAGGGAGAAATATATAGAGTTATAGAGACACAAAGGCTTTAAACTTGTTCAAGATGCACGGTTCTTAAAAATCATGAATGCAAATTTTTACCTCTGGGAGCTGTAGGACTTTACAATATTTCACACCATTTCTCAACCTATAGTGAGCAAAAAAAATGCATATTTGGTCACATGATCAAACTGGCATAATATTATATATTTTTTTTAATCGTGTATTTATAGCAGTAGTACAGCAATAGGCAATATGATCTTAAATATGAACATTTGAGGAGGTGCTTACTTTTTACATCGTTCACAGCTGTACATGTTATCCCCTAAGAGAGAAAATAATCATTACAAAAAATATATACATTTTTGTTGTCACAGAGAATGACAAAAGTTTCAAAAGTAAAGTGGAGATTAAAATCATAAAATACTAAAATAACACTAGTGGGTTTTTTCCCCCAGGTGTTTCACCTTTCAGTTCATCTGCAGCAAAGAAGGCAGCGAGGCAGTCCTCCAGTGTCACCATGGGACCCCAAAACCAGCTGGGGATACATGACACTACAAACCTGAATACACAACACACACAGACACACACATACATGGATGTGCGACAGTTCAAAAGAAAAAAAAAATGGTGGGTGTGTTATTCTGCGAGAAAGTTTTGCTGTCATGGTCACCTGAGAAGAAACAAAAATGACACTACAAGTCACTAAAAACTGAAGTTCTTCTGAAGTTCACCTTCACCCTATAATGAAACATTACTATTCTGATGAGAGTGGCCTTTTCTAGGATGACCCCGCCCCATCCATTCGACACAAGGATTCACTGAATAATTTAATGAGTATAAAAATGATGTAAATTATATGCTACGGCCTTCACCGTCCCCAGTTCTCAAGCCAGTTAAAAACCTATTGGAGATTTCAGACTGACATGTTAGTCAGCGCTCTCCACCACCATCATCAAAACACACAAAGGAATGTGGTGACTACCAAAGGAAGTGAGGTTCTCACCACACTTGTAATTTCCTTTGTGTACAAGCATCTGCTAAATAAAAGCAAACAGACAGGTATGTGGAAATGTGAATTTTCTCTGTCTGGTTTTCACACCTGCGTATTGACTCCATAATGTAGGAGAGCCAGCCCTGGGCAGCATAGGTGTCTGTGCACACACCCATCTTGGCTGGAGTGCTCTGGTGGATGGAGGAGTGGAGTTTAGCCAGGTCTTCTTTACCTGGAATTGGCAGAGACAAATCCTGAAAGGTCTCGACTGTTGTTGACACCTAGAGAAGAAGAAAAAGCACTGTTAATACTTTCACAAAACATTAACACATTAATATAGTTACTGCATTCTATTAATTACTACATTTATTTTAATTCAAAATATTTTTCAATTAGAGGTCTTGGAGGATTGATGCCCTAATGTATCACCACAATCTCTTATACACATTGCTGGTGCTGCCCTCTTGTGGAAACACATGAGCTCCCTCACCCGGTCACACGTCAAACACTGGACCAGGCTCAGAATGGAGCCGTCAAAAATGTCGGAAATAATGCTCCGGAACCGAGACTGCTTCTTCTTCTTGGTGCCCAGGAGCATCTGAGCTGTAGGTTAAACAAATATGAGTGGCTGTGAATAATGCAGTGTACATTTTCATTTCTTTTAAAGTCTTGGGAAAGCATACTAAGGCTAAACAAAATTTAAAAAAAAATAAAAAAAGCAAATGATGCAAATAAATACATTAAAAACATTAGGAATATTCCAGCATTTGTAACATACTCTTGTAACATCAACTGCCTCTGTATCAACAACTATTACTACAGACAAGAATTGGCATAAGTACTGAGAATAGAAAAAAAAAAGTTGTTTTTAGTAAACAGTATCTCTGTCACATAAACATGCTGTAATTATCACAACAGAGATAAATTAGATAACAATTAGCAGTAGATAAAGATTTGATTACAAAAATGCTGCAACAATATTTTACAAACGATCATATTTGTCCAATATCAGACCTTTCTTGAAGGCATAGGCGGGGCTGGCTCGTAGAGGGCTGGACCTGGATGGGCTGCTTGACAGTTTTGAATGAAATTCCTGCACGCTGTGAGTGGGGCTACAGGGACGAGAGGACGGGTGATGCATGGACACCTCGTTGTCTGGTTCTGAGAAGGAGAAAATGTGAAGAGGATAAAAAAATTAAAAATCAACTTATAAATGACTGTGATGGATTAATACAAGATTCTCCTAAGAAGAGGATAATGAGCCCAGTGTTAAGAGGACCCCATTATAAATCACAGTGCAGCTACTAAAATATTATAAACCTATTGTAGGACTCATTCTACATTTATTATTGAAAAGGTTGTCCTAGTGACAATGGTGCTATGGTAGAAAGTCTAGAGCCATGGTTCTCAAAGATTAGCCAGGTGGTCCGTGATTTTATAATTCTGTTACAGTTGGGGAAATCATAGCTCATCATTATCAAAGTTATCACGCCTGTGTGTGAATTTCCCTCTAGGATTAATAAAGTAATCTATTTATCTATAAATAACATGAAGTGGAATCTAAAGACAATTTCAATAAAAATGAGTTTTATGAGTGGAAAGTTCAGAATGAAAAACTCTTAGCAGACAACGTATTATTGTACAATATTTAAATATTGTGCCTATTCTTTTTTTTTTTTTTATCAATTATTATTTATACAACTTAGTACAAAAGTATACCGTATTATATACAGTCGGTTTTTGTGTGTACCTGTATTTCCCTGAGCTCTACTGGTCCCCAACTGCTCTCCAACTCTTTCGTTCTGCTCCTCCTGCACTGCAGTGTCCACATCAGCATCCTCATCCATCTCTGGTGTTCTCTCCTCTCCTCGGTCCTCCCTCCGTCTCTCCTTCAGCTTCTCTTTCTCAGAGATCCCGCCACTCTCCCTTGCTCCCGTGCACTCGTCCTGAATAAGAAGCTCGGTCTCAGCTCCTGCTCTATCTCCGTCACCTCTCTCGCTCCCCGAACCCGAGTCACATGACAGGAAGTCATCCTCAGAGGGGCTACGGTCTCCGTCAGCATGGTTCTGGTTGTCGTGGTTGCTCTCTGAGTCATTATCATTGATGGAGTTGCTGCAGTCAATGAAAGGCTCCTTCAGTTCCTCATGCAGCTGATCCATCAGACAGCGCAGGAACTCCTGAGTATCCTGAAGGGCACAGATCACGCTGAGAAAGCTAAGTTTAAACTGTGTGCAAAAGATTCAAATGCATTGCTTTGCACTGAATAATATTGGCTGCTATAAACTGGACTGTTTTTCACATATTACAGGGATGGATAAATCATAAACATAAGCAAGTGAAGGGCATTAATATGGGTTAAGAAACACAAACAAGTTTATGATCATCTTCCCCTTCTAATAAACAACACATTTTTGCTCTTAACAAAAAGTCAGCAAGTCGTTAGACCAAGGTTTAAGGTATGAGATGTGGTGTTCTATCCTTAAATCACATGTACAAGTGAGTTAGTGTTCTTATTTTCTCTTGAGTTGTTCTTAGTTACAGGAGGAGAGTCAGATGACAGCTTTGCTTGGTTTCATCAGTGTTTACACATACCCATGTGTTCCTCATTCTGAAAAGATCATCTGTCATCCATTCAGACTATTTAATCTGTCTAGTAAAAACAGTTACTACTATCTGATCGTGTAGTGCAGTAGGCAGTGGAACGCAAGACAAGTAGCTGGAGAGAGGTGCACTGTACCACTGTGAAGTACATTTAAGATGAAAACTTTTATTTTGCAAAGGTCAGTGAGACATTTTGTTGTTCTCCTTGGCCACATACAACAAGCAATTCAAACTTGTGTCAGCATGATGTGTGAATTCTGCTTCTGATAATTCCTCAACCTCAGCTACATCACTTGAGTTCATAATTGACTGACAAATTCAGTTGACTCTAATTCACATTAAGGATGCTATAAATGCACAAGTAACTCAGCAGCCTTATTTAGACTACTGTGACCCTGATCAGGCATTTACTAAGGATGGTGATGGTGAAAAATGTATCATGTAGTGTTGCACACTCTTGTTAACAACGTGATCTGACAGTTTCACTGTGTATCTCCTATTTGTATCTGTTTAGAACACATTATCTGTTCATTCAGAATAATGTATTTGTATTTGGTAGCATCTCTAGTACTAAACTGTAGAGTTTTCCCTAGGTTTTCGGAGAGCTTAGGTGCTGGATGGCTTCCGAGGGGTGATGGTGGTTTGAAATTATAGAATATGTTTTTTCGAGTCCTTATCCTTACCATATTTGTGAAAGAAAGCTGCCAACACTTATTATACTTATAGACAAAAGTCTATTAATTTCCCCAAATACCATGTTTGAGATTTAATGCAAATAAAATGCCTTTTTACGTTCACGCAGCATAAGGTGCTCCGCCAAAACACACAGGTATCTATTAGAGATGCGCCGATACTAAATTTCTCAGCCGTTAACGATTTTATTCAGAGTGATATCGGCCGATACCGATAGATCTGCCTTTTATGCCTTCTTTTAAGTTAATAATAATTAATTCCACAATTCTGAAAGAAATGCAAATTTCTTTCAAAGTTGTTTCACAGTAACTGGTCTCATACACAGAAAACACATTACTCTAATTAACATTAACACATGAACTAAATTCTGAAGATTAAAGTAAGATTTCTTAACTTAT
>JANDJT010000167.1:9318557-9342192 GCA_024331685.1 Stegophilus panzeri | reverse complement strand
TCTGTTTTGGACAAACAGTTGTGTAAAGTTTTAGTCTGAAGTAACACTCAGTTTGTGGATTTTATTTCAAATAAACAAAAAAAAAGGTACCGAAAGTTTGCCCCGCCCCAATCGATTAATCGAAAAAATAATCTGCCAAGTAATCATTATGAAAATAATCGTTAGTTGCAGCCCTAATTAATTCATTTCTCATTTTATTTATATTTTATGAATTTATTATAATATATATATATTTTTATATTAAATGATTTATTTATTTTTTTGTGTTTGTTTATCAGTTGTTCAGATGGGTTCCCCCAGTACAGTGTTGCCATGTCTGCTGATAATATTGCATTTTTTGGGGATTAAATCAAAACATGAAAACTGGAGTTGACTTTTCTGGTGATATCTGTGGAGCCGCCGTGTCTACTCGAGCAGGTCACAGTCGCGGGTTCAGGTCATTTTGCGTGAGCAATAAAAGATGGCGGTTTGTGAGATCGGGAAGTTGAGAGACACAGATGATGTACAGTGTTACTCTCGTCATCATAATGGCTTATTTGCAGTATTTGCACACTTGACTGAGGTGATGAAAAGTAGTGTGAAAGTAACTGTTGTGCATTTTGGACTTCCTGTAATTTTTATTCAGATTGTATTATACAACTTCGAACCGGTGGTGCGAGTGACCTGTACGCCTAAATATTTTTACACAGTTGCACAAAGTACTTTTTAGTCGCAAATGAGAGTGAAATGGTTGCACTGTAGAGACCTGAGAGATATTAATATTAGATATGGGCTAAATAGACACTTGAGATGCATTAATAATAAATTAAAAAACTATTTTTTTTTTGTATTTAATATAAACTGTTTAATAAGGAAAAATAAGGGAGGGATGAAAAGATGAAAATATACATGATGCTTTTTGTATCTTCTCATCATTGATCTGTTTTTCCTCATTTCAGGATGAAGTACATTGAAACCGAGCTGAAAAAGAAGAAGGGCTTATTGGAGGCAGAGGAGCAGAAGGTAAAGATTAAGAATGCTGAGGATCACCTGTACGAACTGCCCGAGAACATCCGTGTCAATTCTGCCAAAAAGACCGAAGAGATGTTGTCCAATCAGATGCTTAGCGGCATCCCAGAAGTGGACCTGGGAATCGAGTAAGTACAAGTGCAGCTTGTCCTCACACATTGAATCTGATAAATAATTAGGAATATGCACAGCTGCTGAATGGGAAGATCGCGAGCTGAGGCCTATGAAATGAGGGAATCTTGACACACTCAGGGTTCAGCAAAGGTAGCCAGCTTCTTGTAATCAAATCTTCACAAGCTGAGTTAATTGAGGTCACAACGGGGATACGACACCACCAAGAGAATTCTTAGATCCCTTAACAGCACATCGTGGAATGTTTTATTCCGCTTATACCACAGTAATTAAATGGTCTGCACTTATATAGCGCATTTATCCAAAGCGCTTTACACTGTGTCTCATTCACCCATTCACACACACCAATGGTAGCAGAGCTGCCATGTAAGGTGCTAACTTATCATCGGGAGCAACTTGGGGTTCAGTGTCTTGCCCAAGGACACTTTGGCATGTAGAGTCATGTGGGCCGGGAATCGAACCGCCGACCCTACGATTAGTGGACAGCCCGCTCTACCACCTGAACCACAGCCGCCCTAATTATTATTAAAGAACGACACACACATAGTTCATTCAGTGTTGTGAAATGTCTGCAAAACAAGTTAGTTGTTGTTAACACTTACCTTATTGCAGGTATAAAATGAATCAGACAAAAAAGCAGCTTCTCGGGGGAGTGATATAAAACACACAGTGCAACATAAAGTCCTCTGCCCTGAAAAAGCTTTCCCTCGGACTGTTACAAGGCCCTGCCCCTCATGGGAAACTCCTCAGTGAATGTTAAATCAACGTCTCTTCACAGAAAACTGAACTGTATTAACGTTTGTTTACTGTTAGATATAGAGTCTTTATTGATCACATATACATTACAGGACAGTGAAATTCTTTTCTTTGCATACCCCAGCATGTTAGGAATCTGGGGTCAGAGCGCAGGGTCAGCCATGATACAGCGCCCCTGGAGCAGAGAGGGTTAAGGGCCTTGCTCAAGGGCAACTGTTACTGTTAGACCTGGAGCATCCGCTGTACTCTCCAAGATTTAGTTATAATATAACTCAAACCTGTGGTTTGCCGTGTGGCCAACACTGTCTTAGCGTGATGTAGAAAAATAGTGAGCACTTTCTGACCAAGCAGAATTGAGAATTCAACAGTGCTGTAAATATCCTTATTTTGCACCAGGTGAACTGTCAATAATATTGGACCATTATGAGGAATTATAGTTGTAGGATATGGTTACCATAAGTATCCGTAATCCAGAATAAAATAATAGTAGTCTATTGCAGTGAAACAATCCTATGAAGACATTTCAATTTCAAAAAATGACATAAAACATCAAGATCCCAACACCAGTAATGCGCATGCATGCATCCAGGATATCCGTGCATATTGCAGTTCTACTGCACAGCATAGAGGGTCATTTCTGTAATGCGTATAAGCCTGGGAGACACATTAGCTCGCTAAACGTAAACGCTAGCATCATGGTACACTCGTATGAAGAGATTAAGAATGTTTGGGAAGAAATGTACGAATAGTCACTGCTTTTTCTGTAATCTGTTCATTGATATTTTCTGCAGTGTAGTAGTGTCCGTGTGTGTGTGTGTGTGTGTCTTAAACTGTTTTGTGTGTATCCTGTGCAGTGCAAAGATAAAGAACATAATCAGTACAGAGGAGGCCAAAGCGAAGCTGATTGCTGAGCAGAGGAATAAGAAGAAAGACAGCGGTACTTCATTTGTTCCCACCAACATCGCCGTGAACTACGTCCAGCATAATCGCTGTGAGTACTATCCATCCGTGCTTACATACACTCATCCTACTTCTGTATATCTGTTCACATCTGTCCATTTCAGCATTCACAGCATGAACACTATGAGCTTATTCACAGCTTTTTGTCATTTGTGGCTGTTAAAAAGATGAGCACTCTGCTGTATGTCATTTGAATATGAGAGACAGTGCAGCAGTTGACTATTACTCATTTTTCAGTCTACCACGAAGATGTGAACGCACCTCACCGACGCCACCGAGAAGAGCCTAAAGCACGACCACTGCGTGTTGGAGACACCGAGAAACCAGCACCGGAAAGTAAGTGCAAAACATCACACTTGCACCTGAAAGACTTGCAGAGTCAAATCAGTGTTTGTCCTCTTATGCATATAGGTGTCATCGTTTTTCACAAATACACGACCGGTCGAAAGTTTAGACACAATCTTTCTTTATATTTATTATAAACATAGAATAATAATAAAGTCATCACAACTCTGGAGTACCACAAATGGAATTATGGGAATTATGTTGTGATAAAAAATCCAAAATAAATAATTAGACCTTCTTTTTGCCTAGAATTTCTAGAAATGTATTCTTGGTGTTTTCTCAACTGATTTCTTGTGGAAATCCCCCTGAGATGCTTTTCAAACAGTAGTAAAGGAGTTCCCACCTACGATGGACACTTATCGGCTACTTTTAGGATTATTTCCCTCCAAGTCGTCCATTAAAAAAAAAAAAATAATAATAATAATTTTTTTGTAAATAAAATGTTAGTTTTATAATGAAAGAAATGAATATGTTGGCACAGTTATATTTTTATCATCAACACTGATTTCAAACATTTAATCATACACCTTCAGATCAAAAGGTTTTTAAGAACATGAGGAACATTTCAGTCAAGTGTCTCCAAACTTTTGACCAGTAGTGTAGGTGGTAATCAAACTGGGCAATCAGGCTTAGGCCGGCCTGTTAAAGAAGACTGTTTAATGAGAGAGAGAGAGAGAGAGAGAGAGAGAGAGAGAGAGAGGTAGGTAGGTATTCTTTATCAGCATTATGGTCCAGACATTGTGTGGAACACTGTATATTTAATGAAGCTGGAACACTGCGATTTAAAACAGAAATGCGTAACAACAAAGAAATGTCTTGATATTTTAAAAAAGTAAATACAGACATACTAACTGCAGTAATTATAATGTAAATCTAACTTTATCTGAAATGTGAACAATGCAAATAAAAAGAAACATATTTAAGAGGTATTATCAGTTACAGGAGTCCAACAGGCAGGTGAGTTAGAGAGAGCTGAGGAAGTGGGCACGTGCGTGCGTGCATCGGACCCCATGTAAAGTTGAGCTGCTGCAGGTGAAACAGTACAGCGACTCTTAAACAGAGCTGCATTAAGTACAAGCGTGTGAGACCACAATAAAAGCAGCACAATATAATAAATTCACAGGACAGTATGGAAAAGAACACAGTGTACATTAGCTATATCGAGATGGTACTAATGTTACACAGCAACTTGTTACTCTTTTTAATTGCATTAACTGTAGATCAGTGTTCTGGTAAAGTTGCAAGGACTAAGCAGATGTAGGTTTTTAGTAAAAAGAGAAACACACATGGTTCTTTGCTATTGTTCACATCATAAAAAATGAATCCAAAACAATTCATCACCAGTGACTATAGATTCTGTTCACATAATGCAGAGTGTACATTTTGGTCTATCTTGCCCATTTTTATTCATTTGCTATTTAACAGTATATTACATTTAATGGTTCCTGGTTTTACTGTGATGGGTCTTTTTTTCCCCTTCCTCTAAGAATCACCACCCAACTACCGTAAGAGACCAAACAACGAGAAGGCCACAGATGACTATCATTATGAGAAATTCAAGAAGATGAACCGAAGATACTGATCCCTCATGACCTTTGCAAAAAATCAGCTCTGATGCTGAAATTGTGCCTCTATTAGATACCATTTTACCATCTAGACAAATGATTTAGGAATCTTCAAGTGCTGGTGGGATAATTAGCACATTTCTTATTGAAGATCTGGCAAGGAAAGGTCATTTTGAAAATAATTACATTTGTACAGATAAAAGAAAAATTTTACTTGTAAATATAATGATGTGGAATACTTGCTGTTATTTTATTTTGATTTAATGTGAATTACTTCATGTTAATGTTGCATTGTATATGACTTTATTAAAAGCAGTCAATCAAAATTATTTGATTATCTTAATCAAATAATTAATTATCTCACAAAGGAAGATTTGTGATAACACTGCCCAGAGAGCAGCACTGCTGCTTCACAGCTCCAGGGTTTTATCCTGAGCTCGGGTTACTGTCTGTATGTTGCGCACGTTCTTCCAGTTTCCGTGTTCTCTGGTTTCCTCCCTTCTCCCAAAAACATGCCAGTAGGTGTACTCTATGCTGAATTGCCCCAAGGTGTGTGCGCATGATGCCCTGAGATGGACTGGCGTCCCATCCAAGGAGTATTCCTGGCTTACACCCAGAGTTCCTGGGATTCCTCTGGATCCACCATGACCCTGGTCAGGATAAAGGATAATGAATGAATATGAACATGTATCTCTCTTCATGAGTTCCTGGATTTCTTGCTTAATGCTACAGCATCTTTAAATGCTATTTCTATTAATTTTGGATGCTACGTACATATTTAGTTGAACAATTTCAATATGTGCGTGTTTTTATACAATATCTTTGCATTGCAAATACAATTAGAGAGAACTGTGAACACTTAATATACCTACATCGTCTTTCCGAGCAAATAAAACTTCAAAAACTTAATACTTTTCAAGCCATTTTATTCATAGTGGATATACCTAAAAGGAAATGTGCTTTCAAATGGCATCACAATGAAAATTACACAAATAACTGAGATTATATGTAATTATATGAGATTATAAGTATCAAGTAAAGAACTAGAAAAAAACAGTGTAAACAGATATCTAACTGGGCCTTCAGGACCTAAGAGTGATAAGTCATGTACAGTAAACATACACACTATAATACTTTGAGGTATGAGAGAGGAATGTACAGTAGTCAGACAAGAAAAAAAAATCCAGTATTTGTTCTACTGCAGATATGTAGATGAGTGTACATTTAATTTTTTTTTTTACTGGCTCAGGAATTACTGTAGAGGGGAAAGATTAAGTAGCTTATGTGATCTAACAGATCTATTTTCAAGACTATTCATTCGTGCTGCTTCCATGGCCATTGAGGTGATGTGACATTGTTTCTGTAGTAACAGGCCTTTCCGAATCATCTGTAATGGGGTTTGAAGGGTCAAGGGCCATATTGGGTGACCCCCAACTGTCTCGCTGACGAAACGCCTCACAAAGTGGCAACTCGACGCCGTCCCATTGTCCACAGCTAGAAGTGTCACATATAAACACATTACATACACGCAGACCAAACTTTCCTCTTCAGAAATGTTCATGCCCTACAACGAACACACAGGATACTTTAAGACACAGGTTCCCAACCCTGGTCCTGGAGTTCCCCCATGTCCTCCACATTTTAGTGTTTTCCCTGCTCTAAAAAAGCTGAGTTGAAGTGGTTGTTTTAAAGCAAGGAAAATACTAAGCTGTGCAGGGGGTATTCCTTGACCAGGGTTGGGAACCTCCTCGGTAAAGGAAACTCTATCTTCCACCTCACCTCTGTAGCCTGTGTGTAATTACCACAAACAAGAACTGATATTTCCCTGTATTGAGGAAAGAACAGAAAAACTGTATACTGGATGTATAAATAAGTAAACCAACATTCAGAAACCAGGTGGGAAAAAATATGTACAGCCTTCCTACTACTGCAATCATTAAGAGAGTAATTAGCAACCAGGTTTTATTAATGGTTTTAATCATCAAAAGTGTGACTACTTTTTGCAGTTTGGTGTTCTGGAGCACTCAGGTGTGTGTCTACATCATCCCAAGAAGAAAGGACATCATCCAAGACCTCAGAGAAGCAATTGTTGCAGCTCATCAATCTGGGGAGGGGTTATAAGGCCATATCCAAACAATTTAAAATTTCACCATTCTACAGTGAGAAGGATTGTTTACAAATGGAGAGCCTTCAGGACAGTTGCCAACCTTCCCAGGAGTGGGTATCCCAGCAAATTCAGACCAAGATCAGATTATCTAATGCGTAGAGATTTAAAGAAAAAAACTCTACAAAAAAAAAAAAAAAAACATATGGTAGTACAACTTAGGTTTGAAAAATTGTATCTAGACAAACCCCAAAAGTTCTGGAACAATATCCTTTGGACTGATGAGATCAAGGTGGAGATGTCCAGTCCTCATGTACAGTGCCATTTTTGGCAAAAACCAAACAATAGGCATCAGCACAAACGCCTCACACCAACAATCAAGCATGGTGTTGGGGGGGTGATGATTTGGGTTTGTTTTGCAGCCACAATATCTGGGAAACTTGCATCATTAAGACATCAATGAACTTTATACCAGAATACAAATCTTGTGACAAATGTGAGACCATTTGTCCAGCAGCATAAACTGGGCCAAAATTGAGTCATGCAACAGGACAATGATCCCAAGCACACCAGCAAATTGACATCTGAATGGATAAAGAAGAAAAAAAAAAAAAAATCAAGGTGTTGGAATGGCCAAGTCAAAGTCCAAACCTCAACCCCATTGAGATGCTGTGGTGGAATCTTATGCATAAAAAAACACCTCAAACATCAGTGAAGTGAAACACTGTTGTAATGAGCAGTAGACCAAAATTTCTCCACAACGATGTGAGAGACTGATAAACTCCTTCAGAAAATGTTTACTTTGTTATTAGTAAGTAAGTTACTGTTGCTAAAGGTGGTTCTACATGTTCCTGAATTGTAGGGTGTACTTACTTTTCCCACCTGATTTCTGAAAGCTGGTTTACCTTTTGGAGAAAATGACTACATATTGAAATCTGTTGTGTTTGGTTTTTTTTTTCTCCACCTGAGGTTATGTTAGTTTATAGAAGTTAGTGAGTTATTTTGTCAATTGTTATTAGGCCCCGATGAATAAAAACTTAGAATTGAGGGAGGGTGTACTTTCTTACCCAGATGACTGTATATTGGCAACACATAACCCCAGATTCCTCCCTCTGAATAGTAGTGCTGCATTTTAAATTGTTTTTATTTATTTATTTATTTATTTATTTATTTATTAAAATAAAGAATTTATGAAAAAGTGTTTTACCAAAATATGTGCTTTGCATAAACATGTAATGCGAGTAAAAAATTTTTGTTCTTGTCTCAATACAAAGAAACCCTCATTCATAGTAAATGCACATCCACTACAGAAGTTGTAGACAATGATTAGCTTGAAAACAGCAGGAGTATTCCTTTAAAAATCTGAAGGCAAGTAAAGCAAAAACACACAAAACACAAGCAGAAGGTACTGAAAGTACTTTTAAAAGCATGCAGGCAGATAAAAGCTGAAAGAAGTCCTATATAGACCAAGTGAGATTAAGCCTGGTTATGATTGTAAAAACATTTCAATGTTACATATTACAACTCTACTCAGTAACATCACTCAGTAACTTTTCTAATCTCAAAGATACCGAGTATTATTTGTGATGCCACTTCGAAGCTGAAAGAAGAAAAAGTTTAGAGTAGTAAAGACTTTTCAGAAGACTGAAGCAGAGGCAGAAAATACCATTTGGAAGAAACCAATAAATACTAAACACATCAAAGTTGCTCTCTTTCCTTTCTGATTTATTTGTTAAGTTTAAAATGGCCCATCAGGCCCAGTAAAGGGAAAATGTAAACATTACAACAATCTGAACAGTAATGTTATTTATCCTTAGCTGATATCTTACACTGTGTTTAAGCTACTCGTTTCTAGTTCAAGGAAGAACTGCTAATGAAAAAAAAAATCAACTCTGCTTTAAAAATATGATCAGTGTAAACATTATAGATTTTATCACTGCAAGCTAAATATGTACTTATATAAAATCATACAACTTTTCGTTTAACATTTTAACAGGACACTGATAATCCCTTTTAATCGAATACAATAAAAGAAATCTAAAAATACAGGCCATAAAAGTACAAGAATTGCTCAACATTATTAAAACTCCCAGAGTGCTCCTCATTTCAGAGGTACAGAGTCTACATAAATACCTACTTTAGTGCATTAGAACATCGGTTCAACCAATTCAACAGCACAAGATATAATATAAAAGCCAAATGACCTGTGTTATAAAATTTTAGCATCCTAAGACATACAACTCATTCTGACGTGCAAATTCTCTGTATATACCTATGTAAAGTTAAAGCATAAGCACCATTCACAATTAGGCACCAGCAGCTCAATGTCCTCCAGCTTTATTATTAAAGCTTAACTAAACTTAATTAACATTTGTCTTACACAAAACCAATGGCCAAAATAATAGCCTTGGGCGCTATACTGGAAATATTATAATATAATAGTATTTGACCATATTCGTGGTAAATTTCTAACAATCTTTTGATATTTTTTGATAGGAGAGTGAAAAAGAAACTTTTTTTATTATTTATTATTAGAATATTTGCACTGGTCAAAGTGTATAAAAATCACCTCACAAACACCCACAAATAAATGAAATACTACCTAATGACCAGACCTAACCTTGCATTTATGTATACTTTAAATCAGGAGTCATCAACTGGTGGACGGTGGTCGAGATGCAGACCCAGCAAAGTATTTCACCAGACTGAAATGAGTACTTGGGGAAAAAAAAAAATACTGTAGCAGAACTGATAATAGTACGGAAAAACCATCTGAGTTTTCTAAACATGAACCAGCTCGGCTTCTGCGGCAGATACTCTGTTGTGGCTTATGCCATCACGTATGTTTGTGTAAATTATTTAGCTGAAGGCAGCTAATCAGACCAGAGACTAGCTACTGGGCTAGAGGCATTTGGGCAGAAGGCAGAGAGTTTTCAGAGACTTTCATTTCATTTTTTTTTTATCCTCTCTAGTCTGATTAGTGGCATGTTTAAAATAGCCAAAGAAAACCTAAATCTGTAATTGTTTTATTATCGGGTTAATGTTGGTCTTTTCAGAGCATACTATAATGTATACAAAGTATGTCTATGTTTTACCACAATTTCTGCCCTTTATGATATACAGTGGATGGCTGTAATCTTGACTAAAGCTTGTATAAGCTTCACTCTGGTTGATATTGATCACCCTGTAGACCTAGCTTTGATTAAATATTCACTGAATCTGAGCAAGCAAAGCAAACTAGCTCTTCGTTTATAGCACGGGTCTTTAATCTTATCCTGCAGAGGGCCGGTGTGGCTGCAGGCTTTCATTCCGAACAAGTGGCTCCCGTGTTGCTGGAATGAAAGCCTGCAGTCACACTGGCCCTTTGCGGATAAGATTAAAGACCCCTGATTTATAGCAAATTCAAAATATGCCTAGGCTACGTACAACAAATATGGCATGCTCTAGCAGTGGAACAATAACATGACACATCTGGTTCGAACGACCTTACAAGAAGAGAAAACTAAACTAATTATGAGAAATACTGGCCACAACTGTTTTTCTTAAGATATTTGTAGCCACTGTGTTTAATTACACTCAGTGCATTTATTAGTATTTTAGTGACAGAGATCATAAGCTGCGATTAGTCATGAACCTGTGCCACTGTAAGGGAATCAACTGCGCTTCTTAGACTGTTAGGCCAAGTGCAGTTTGGCCAGTTCAAACATGAGTCTAATCAGTGAATTCAGCTGCTTTTTAAGCAGTGCTTTATTTTTTATTACTATTTTTTTATTATTATCATTTATTTTTAATACATTTTCCTATTTAAAATGCTGCATGTTTAATACAACACTGAGCTTTGAAATCACACAAACATTTGAATATTTGACATTATGTTCCTAAGATCATTAAGAGGACTATAATGTATATTTAACATTATCTGTGTAATAAGGCTCAACTTTTCTAGTATCCTTTTTTAACCTTAAGTCCTATGATGTGTACTGTATGCATGTTTTCTTTTTCTTTGTATGCAATTTTTTCTTTATAGCATCCAAGCCCACTTTCACATACTTTTTTACTTTGGTAAAAAATGTTTTGGTGTTCACAAGATCCTTTTGACTATCCTGTTATGAAAATATGATAAATGTTAAAATTACAAGGTTAACCCATCTTTATCTTCTTGTTCCATTTTAAAGGCAATATAGGTTGTGAATGTCCTTATGCATGAATTTGGACACACACACACAAGTTGTGGTCTAAGGCACAAGGGTATGAGATATAGGGTATGTGCGTATAAGAGAGTGTGCATATGATACTTGACTACAGGATTGCAGGGTCTCTGGAGGATCTATTTGTACCTGGAGGAGTAATACTCTTCCTCGAGCTCGTACAGGTCAACGGCGATCTCATCACGCAGGGAGATGAGCTTCTTGTCGCATTCCTCCTGCAGGGCACGCAGCTGCTGGTTGCGCAGACTAATGGCCTCATTTACAGAAGGGAAATCGTTCAGAATCAGGAACTGCTTCAGGTCTGACACCAGCTTCATCAGAGACTCACCAGCTCGCACCTTTTTTTAATCATATGTACAGTTTAACAGCCAATAAAAAAGACAAAGAAATAATAAGATATTGATGTATTTAGTCAAATTTAGGCTTTAAAGAATCAAGTTCTTGATGGAACATAAAAGACTTCTTACAATGTTGGCAGCTCTGACGTGCATTTCGTAGTGGTCCTGCTCCGCTTGTGTTGCTCTAGACACCTGCGTTTCATCTTCTACCTGAGAAATCATTCAACATTTGTTTGTTACACAGAATCCCAGTGACTCAATGCAGGAGCCCCTGACTGGTGGGTTTTGTTTGGTCAGTTTGGTGATTTTCATGTTTGAACACACCTCATTTTCCTGTCCACTTAATCACAAGCAGCCAGGTACACTAGTTAATCTGCTATTTGATCTAGTGTCAATGTAGAAGTTTACATACTTACATATTTACATATTCCATATACGGGAAAAGACCACCAATATAGACCACCAATACGCAAACAAAAAGGAACAAGGAGGTGTCTCTAATCTCCTGTTTATTCAGCAACTTGCCTTTCTTACATTAGTGTTCAAGTATTCTAGCCTCTCTAGCATGTGGCTTTGGAGAAAATACTTAAATCAAGGCTGTATCAGCAAACCTCAAGTCCCTGTTTAATTGTTAAGCACAAACTAAATATATAATACTGTAGGGTACAGCATGGCAAGATCATGGCTGTAGTGTTTTCTGTTTATGATGGAGCATGTTAGATACTGGACGTAGACTGTGAAAAGAAGCACTCTGACAGTTTTGATCCATGACCACGTTACGATGCATCTTAATGTGCAACTACACCACATAGAGTGCTATTCATCTGTTGACAAGATTTCATATTATGAAAATGGGTAGACATTACTTCCCTACCTGATCAAAAGATCATCGCTTTACACATGTATGGCACAATTATTGTAATAAAATTTTTAGAATCCAAAAATGTCCGCTAAAATTACTCTAATAGTTTAGTTAGTGCTTTGAAATGAGGATGCAGAGGATGTCGTAAAAACAGGACTGTAATACCGTTTGACTTTGCTCAAATAATATAACTTGTCTGATCTTTCCATTACTTTAACAGTTTGGATGAATGATTATATATATATATATATATATATATATATATATATATATATGTGTGTGTGTGTGTGTGTGTGTGTGTGTATGTATGTATGTATGTATTAGCGATGTCACGAGAACCGATACTTCGGTACCAAGTTGGTACCAACATTCAAACGTGACAGTACTTGTTTTTCTGCAGTAGCGTTGGTACCGGTGTAACGAAAGTACCGAGGTTGCGATTCTTCCGGACCTGACGGGGGCAGCAAATATGCTCAAGTGTTTTAGTCGGTCCACACGTGGTGAAGAAGAAGAACACCTACAAGCACACGGAAAAAACTAAAGAAGATTAGCTTAGTTTAACTAGTTTAGCTCCGCCCCGACACATTGAGAGGAAAAGAGAGGAAAGTTAGTATCGGTTTCCGGTGTGCAACCGATGCTATTGTTCATTTCAAACAAAGCGAGGAAACACCTGGAATTTGGCGAAGCACCTGAAAGCAGGTCCCTATATTATGTTTGTTTGAGGCAGCTGGCATTGTGGCCGTGAAACCAGCTAACGTTATGCTCCATGTAGCCTGTTATTTGTTAACGCTAACGCTAATGCATTGCAATGTTATAAACTACCTCCTAATGGGCCTCCATGCATCGCCATTCAGCCCGTGTCCTGTCAGCAAAATGTAGCCTAATGTCACTAATAATTATTCAAATGTTCATGCTTTTAATAAATCTATGGCCTGCCACCATATCAGTGAATTTAAACTAATGCTTGCATTCAGAGTATAAGGTGTGTGTGTGTGCGTTCAGGAGTGCACCTCCACTCATTGTCAGACAGTGTTTGATAACTAAAATAACCCCCCTCTCACTCTCTCTCTCCCCCTCTCTTTGCCAGTATCAGCCAGAGGAGGATGTCCTCCAGGAGGTTTTTTATTTTATTTTTTAAATTTTATTTTTATACCACACTATCGTATCGACTTTGTTATCGAGTATCATGTACTTTTGGTGGTATCGGTACCGACTACTAGATTTTTGGTATCGTGACATCCCTAGTATGTATGTATGTATGTATGTATGTATGTATGTATGTGTGTATATATGTTATAGTTTTCAGCAAGGCTGGTGTCATTTATTCTTACAAAGCTACAACTAAACGAAGGTTTGGGGTTTACTCAAAATTCTATATAACACTAAACTATCGTGTTTAGTTTACGAAAATCCTAAAACTGAGTACCAGCACATATCCTGTATAGCTTCAGTTACGACTCACATTTGCAATTAGACATGCACACTTGTCTGATGCTTTTATCCAAAGGGACGTACAGTTGAGACCGGACACAACTGATCAGTGTCTTGCTTGAAGTCCTAACAGTGGCAGTTTGGGTGTCCTGGGATTTAAACTCACAACCTTCTGATCAGGAGCCCAAAGCATTAACCCCTGAACCACAACTCCCCAAGATATTATTAAACTGTCATGTCTCACATAGACCCACCTTGGCAGTTTTGATGATCTCAGTGAAGTTATCCAGTATGGATCTGATGTCATCTTTCAGTCTCTTGTTGTAGTTCTGCAGAAGAGTCTCTTTACTTTGCGGGAGCACCCGTTGTGTGGCCATTTTATTTTTAATTCACACTGCTCAGCTGTCTCACTGGAAAGAAATGAAAACAACATGAATCTTACTGTTTTGAAAGTTGGCACTTCACCTTCACCGTCCCCCCCAAAATCTGCAGCTCAAAGACACGTTCATACATCTGACTTTTAGTTTCTACAACACGGCTGCATATGAGTATGAACTAAACCTAATAAACAACCCCAGCTCTACATTAACCAGTGAACTCCACTGAGCCAATGAAACGACAATGAAAACAAACATTACTTCATTCAAAAAAACAACTCGTTTACGTGCATTCTGTAAACAATTCTCCCAAACAACTGCTCCGTGTTCTTCTGTCGCTTGATAATGACGACACTTCCCAACGTCGCGCCGCTTAAAATTACCCACAAGCCCCTTCTTCTTCCTTTTTGTCTGAACCAACATGGTGAGTGTCGAGCTGTTTGTTCACTTGGAAAGCAAGACTTTTAAAATCGTCAAACATCCGTTATATATCATCGCTCAGGTTAAAAGGAATGAAGTGTATGCATTTTAGACGGTTATTCAATCATTTATCGACATGTATTACGAAGGAATAAAAAGGTAATTTAGTAGTTATTTAGGTTTTGGCTCAGTGAGATGGTTTCCAGCTCCGCAGTGCTTTAACGCATCGGTGTGTTTTTGCAGGCGGTTTTCGGAAGGTTTGCGTGTTGGGAAATTTGCTGTATTTGTTTAATTTCTCCTGAAGTTTTTGAGTTTGTTGTTATATGTTCGGTGTGATGTAGCTTGCTAGACCAAGGACGGCCTCTCGTTTAGATAGAAGGCGGTTTAGCCGGTTAGCTTGCTGGCTAATGAGGGGGAAAATCACGCTTTTAGTTCTTTGACTGCAGTTCTGACCCGAAACAAACTTTTTAACATGAGACCATTTCAGCTGCAGGATGAAACACCTCTTATTCAGGGTTCTCGCTGTTGTTTGGAAGGTATGGATGTAAAGGCCCTCGTTTCCAGACTGTAACAACTGATTAATTGAGGCAACATGTTGAGAACGTATTGATCTTCAGAGTAATCCACACCTGTCCCTGTAAACGTTCATTTATTTCTGGAACATACTGCTATCAATTCCTCACACCTCAGGATGATTTATTAGGCTACTCATAAGACACAGCATAACCCTGCATTTTTAAACATTGTAAAGGCACAGTTAAGAAGCATGTTACACTGATGTAGGCTGTAGAGATGGACACATGATGGGTTGAAGTTCTTCATATATAATAAGTCAAATCTCTATTTTTATTATCTGAACATAACTAGCAAATGTTTCCTTTGATCATGGGTTTATCTGAAAGAGCTTTGTGTTTTCCAGCCTAAAGGAAAGAAGGCCAAGGGGAAGAAGGTGGCACCTGCTCCTTCTGTGGCTAAGAAGCATGAGGTCAAGAAGGTTGTAAACCCCCTGTTCGAGAAAAGGCCAAAGAACTTTGGCATTGGTGGGTAACACTTCAGTCCCGTAATGAACATTTTACCTTACTTTTTCACAAGTGGTGCAGATGATGTTAAAGAATATTTGCTATCTTAACCACAATGCAGACATCCCACCAAGATCGCTGATGCACCCTGGTGTTAAGCTCTGATATGATTTATGCGAAAAGCACCTTCATTTTCCTTCAAGTTCTTCTTCCTTCATTCCACCAGGTCAGGACATCCAGCCCAAACGGGATCTGACCCGGTTTGTGAAATGGCCCCGGTATGTTCGGCTGCAGCGTCAGCGGGCTATCCTGTACAAGCGTCTGAAGGTCCCTCCTGCGATTAACCAGTTCAACCAGGCTCTGGACCGCCAGACCGGTACGTCACCTAACATCAAGCGGGGTTGATGGTCCTGTGGGAGGCTGGGTCCAGTTTTAGCTGTGGAGTTCTGCTTTTGTTGCTTTACACTCTGTTACAAATGCCTGTGAAAAACTGTGCAAATGATGTGAAGAGAAACTGATTAGTCAGTGCTGACACTTTACCCCCACCAAGATCACTGATGCACTATGATTGATCTTTAGCAGAGGTATTTGACTAAAATTTGTGAACTGCATAAAATTCCTCACTTATAAAGGTCTGGATAAGCAACTAAACTAACCTAACTCAATGGCAACAATTATAACAATTATCTTTAGTGATTAGGTCATATAGTCTTTTTTCCACAACAAAGGATTTGCTGCAGAAGCCATGATGGCGTGTGTATGTATATATGTGTGTGTGTGTGTGTATATATAATATAAATATATATAAATATAAAAATAAATAAATTTGGGGTTGTTGAACGGCATTGCCATGGATTGCTTAATTGTCTGAATGAAACTTGTCATGTTTGTTCTCCAGCTACCCAGCTGTTCAAGTTGGCTCACAAGTACAGGCCCGAGACCAAGCAGGAGAAGAAGCGCAGGCTGCTGGCTCGTGCTGAACAGAAGGCTGCGGGGAAGGGAGATGTCCCAACTAAAAGGCCACCCGTCGTCCGTGCAGGTGAGCAGATTTCTGTCCGTGTTACAACTTGTGTTTGACAACAAAAGGAGCTAGAAGCAGCAGGAGACTTGATGTACGGAATTGTGTGGAAGGAGTGAATTTCCAAAAAGCCTTTTTTATTAGAGTAAATTTAATTGTTCAATATTAGTTCAGTTGATACCTTTTCGGTTGTGCTGTCTCCATGGTGCTGTCCCATCTGCTGACACACTAGGACTTTTCTCTCCTTACATTGCATGTTGTTGAGATTACTTGGGTAGGTTGTTTTTGTTTTTTCTTGACGTGTTTAACCGAAAGGCAATTGTTATGCTAGCAGGAAAATTATATGACCATTTTCTGCAACAGTTTATTTTGCTTGGTTTCATCAGTTTTTCCACCTCATTGTATGCTCCTGATTCTGCGGATCTACTATGAATATAAACTGATCCCAGACCTGTAATCTGCTTGGGTTTGTGATTTACTCAACTGTGATTAGATTAACCTAATCACCCACAATAATTTTTATTTATTTATTTATTTATTTTAAACTCTCATTTATCAGGGTGCTGAGAGTTCTGGAGTTGCTCATTTAGTGTCTAGTTAGAAATACACGAAGATCCATCCATCCATTTTCTGTACTGCTTATCCTACTGGGTCACAGGGAAGCTGGAACCTATCCCAGGGAGCATGGGGCACAAGGTGGGGTACACCCTGGATGGGGTGCCAATCCATTGCAGGGCACGATAACATACACTATGGACACTTGGGACATGCCTATCAGCCTACTATGCATGTCTTTGGACTGGGGGAGGAAAAGGGAGTACCCGGGGAAACCACTGCAGCATGGGGAGAACATGCAAAGTCCACACACACAGGGCCATGGTGGGAATCAAACCCTCAACCCTGGAGGTGTGAGGCAAATGCACTAGAGAATGTGCTTGATTCCTTGAGATCTGCCTTCCTGCAGGTTTAGTCTCCAACCAAAATCTAACACTTGTTTTAGTTGCTCCAGAACTTCTAAAGGCAATGATTAGATGGTCAAGTGGGCACTATTATGGTTCGTGCTAAAGTCTTAAGGAAGGTAGATCTCTGTTCCTAGAGTTGGTGACCCTTTTGATTGGCTGTGCCAGCATTGGCTTTTTGTCCCCTGGACTCAGTACATCACTGTTGGAGGTAACTGGGGTGGTACAAGGTGCTTTTGAGGTACCACAGTATAGGTTTTTGATCGTACTGCAGCGCAGTAGGGAAATGCATCTGTTTCAGTTGACCATGGACGAAGCCTACAATTTGTTTAAATTTTTTCTTTTGAAAGTTTGCAGTGTTTAACGTTTTGTTCTTTCTCATTTTTTTTCACCCAGGTGTGAACACAGTCACATCACTTGTAGAGAGCAAAAAGGCCCAGCTGGTTGTGATCGCTCATGATGTCGACCCAATTGAGGTCAGTGTTCTTTCTAGCTGTGAGACATCAGAATTAACGATTAGTTGAAAAATCCTGTTGTGGTTGCTGCAATGATGTTTTGAATTTCTTCACCTGAATGCACCATGAAGATCAAAATAACGAGCTTTTTAACCCTGAGCGACAACCACAGCAGTTCCATTCACACTTGTGTTGCATATTGTTAAACTATTGAGTTAATGTGCACTTGGTAGTTTGGGTAGTATCTGTAGTTTGGTTTATTATGAACAGTGTACAGACTCTTTGCTTGTCTTGTTTAGCTGGTGTTGTTCCTGCCTGCTCTGTGCCGTAAGATGGGTGTCCCATACTGCATCGTTAAAGGAAAAGCCAGACTGGGCCGACTTGTACACAGGAAGACCTGCACCTCTGTGTGCTTCACACAGACCAACCCGTAAGTAACACTTTTTTCTCCTTCCCCCCCCCCCCCTTCATATGTATGCATACTCAGCCTCTTTGGCAATGATGTCTGAATTTCTTCACCTGAACAACCATGTGGTTTCAAATGAGCTTTTTAACCCTGAGCAAAAGAGGTGTGGGTTTTTTTTGGCTTTAATGTGCCGATGCATTTCACTAAAGGATTTATGATTAATGAGTTTCCCAACTTTGTAGTGAGGACAGAGCGGCTCTTGCCAAGCTGGTGGAGGCCATCAAGACCAACTACAATGACAGATATGAGGAGGTCAGTGCAATGATTTTTAGTGGCTGTAGTTATTCTGGATTATTGCTTTTTAAAACTAATCATAATCTCCTATAAGGCATGGTGGTGATCATGATTTTATGTCTCTAGATTTGTGCTAGAGATACAGGGTTAATACAAATATGCAGATGCTCTAATGTATTCTTTTTGTTCTCTCAGATCCGTCGTCACTGGGGAGGTAACATCATGGGCCCCAAGTCGACTGCTCGCATTGCCAAACTTGAAAAGGCAAAGGCCAAGGAGCTGGCTACCAAACTTGGCTAAACTCCTAGCACATGTGTGTTTATTAGTAAAACAATAAACAAAAAAAAACCCCACAGAAAACAAACGTTATGGCTCTTTATTTGGTGACCTAAAACTGTCATCTGGCAAAAGCAAAGTAGATGCACTCTACTGATTAGTGGGTGTGATAGCTGGACAATTTTGATCAATTTTTAAAAGGCAATTAATGAAATTAAACAAGGCACCAATCATAGCTTAGCCTGACTATAAATCATAAAAAGGATAAACCACTGATATTTATAAAGTAACTTTATATAAAAAAAAAAACGGATGTGCAAAATTTAATGGGCTGGTAAGGTGATTTGCCTGTAACTCCGTTATAAAATAGTCATTCTCTTAACTTTCAGATTAATAGTGGACCTGCTCCAGATTCTGAACAAAGTTAGTATGTTAATCTATTGTTGCAGATTCAGTGGTATCAAACATTGAATCATTGCCTTAAGAACTGAAATTGTATTGTGTTGAAGCCTGAGGTTTACACCTCTAGTACAGTCTCAAAGATAGTTAGTATCCATAATGCCACAGAAAAAAAATATAATTTACCATAAACCTTAACTCCTGCATTAGGACATTCTGCCTTAAATTTAATTTCCCTGATATACATTAACATGAAGAGTAGAATTCATATTTGTGGAATCATTTCTGTAACATGATCAGCCTTTGGCCACAAAACATGGACAACAGGTTTTTGTTTTTTAACACAAGGAAAAGGTGAAGAATCTCAACAAAACCTCACATTTACTTGGTACCACAAGAAGTGTTCTTGAGCAGTGTTTCTAACCCTGGTCATAGAGTACTGCTGCCCTGCATAGTATTGTCTTTTAGATGAAATATTATTCTGTGTCTCAATCTGACAAAGAAACCCACTTGGGAACAACCCTGAGGACAGAATTTAAGCTCTGTAAAGCTCAGTTATTGACTGAATTTTTATCATTAAACATACGTTTATGGCATTTTGTCAGACATCCTTATCCAGGGCTATATAATTTCTCATTTTGTACAATTGAGCAGTTGATGGTTATGGGGCCTTGCTCAAGGACCCAGTGGTGGCAACTTGGTGCTGCTGAGATTTGAACTCTCAACCTTCTGATCAGAAGTCCAATATCTTAAAGACTGCCCTTCAGAGCTGCCTGCAACAAGTCCAACCCCTGGCAAAAATTATGGAATCACCACACTTGGAGAATGTTCACCTGGAGCTTCTTTTTTTTTTTTTTTAAACCTCGTAGGATGACAACAAACTATTCTTGTTTAATAGCTAAACATTCTGGCTTTGTGAAATGTACTTCAAACAAGTTAAATTAAATCATTTTCATTAATGGCTTTTTTTTTTTTTTTTTTTTTTTTTTCCCCCCAGATCAAGTATGGGGAAAAAATTATGGAGTTACCTTGTAATTTGCATTTCTAAAACAAATACCAGCACAGGTCTAAAAATGGTAGTTTGCAGTTAAAGGAGAGTGCTTACAGACCTTAACCTTGGATTTTTCTTTTTTAAAGGAAACATGGCCCCAATGAGAGAGTTGTCAATTGAAACAATGGAAAGGATTATAAAACTGCTTCAAGAAGGAAATCCAACATGGAGTGTGACAAAAGATGTTAGTTGTTCTCAGTCAGCTGTGTCTAAAATATGGTGCAAGTATAAACAAAATGGGAAGGTTATGAAAGGGAAACATACAAGTAGACCAAGGAAGACATCAAAGCATCAGCATAGAAAACGCACAAAACAAATGGGAAACAGGATTCAATGTTTGTGACAGAACTGTAAGAAATCAGCTAATGAAATGGGATTTACATATAGAAAAGCCAAACGAAAACCAGCATTAACACCAAAACAGAAGAAAACAAGGTTACAGTGGGCTAAAGAGAAGCAATCATGGAGTGTAGATGATTGGATGAAAGTGATATCATGAATCTGCATTGGCTCATCAAGTAGATGATGCTGGAAGTTTTGTCTGGTGCTGTTCTAATGCAACATATAAAGATGACTGCCTGAAGAAAACAATAGAATTTCCACATTCATTTATGATATGGGGTTGCATGTCAGGTAAAGGACCAGGGGACACCTCAACAGTCAATGCACATGTGTACACTGAAATTTTGGACACTTTTCTCATTCCATCAGTAGAAAATAGGTTTGGTGGTGAAATCATTTTTCAGGATGATAATGCATCTTGCCACAGAGCAAACTTTTCTTCAGGAATAATAATGAGTCTTTATCACATATCCATATGCACAGTGAAATTCTTTTCTTTGCATACCCCAGCATGTCAGGAAGCTGGGGTCAGAGTGCAAGGTCAGCCATGATACAGCGGCCCTGGAGCAGAGAGGGTTAAGGGCCTTGCTCAAGGGCCCAACAGTGGCATTGTTGGGGCTTGAACTCCCGACCTTCCTATCAGTAACCCAGAGCGTTAACCGCTAAGCCACCACTGCCCCCACAGTGAAAGACATACTCAATGACATGACAAGCAAACTGTCCGGATCTCAATCCGATTGAAAATTTATGGTGGAAATTAAACACAAAATGGGCTGTTAACCGTTGGAGAAAGTTCCAGCTTTCTCCAACAAGCTTGATGGGGAATATTGTTTTTCATTAGTGAAGCCAATGCCCGCACCGTGGCTTAGTGGTTAGCACATTCGCCTCACACCTCCAGGGTCCGAGTCCCGCCGGGGCCATGTGTGTGCAGAATTTGCGTGTTCTCCCCGTGCTGCAGGGGTTTCCTCTCCCAGTCTAAAGACATGCATGGTAGGCTGATTGGCATGTCTAAAGTGTCCGTAGAGTATGAATGGGTGTGTGAGTGTGTATGTGATTGTGTATGTGATTGTGCCCTACGATGGACTGGCACCCTGTCCAGGGTGTACCCTGCCTTGTGCCCGATGCTCCCTGGGATAGGCTCCAGGTTCCCCGTGACCCTGAAAAGGAGTAAGCGGTAGAAGATGGATGGATTGAAGTCCATGCCTCAAAGAATTCAAACGGTCATAAAAGCCGTTTTATTTGAGGAGGAGCAACAAAGTACCAATTGTGATTTTTTTTTTTTTGATGATTACATAATGTTTTTCCTCACGATTGAATGATTCCAAAATTGTTTACTTGATTTGAAAAAAAATATGCCATTAATTAAAACAATTTCATTTAATTTGTTTGAGGTATGTTTCACGAAGCCAGAACATTCAGCTATTAAACAAACATTTTTTGTCTCATCTGTGATTTGTTTATTTGCTACGAAGTTAAAAAGCAGGGTGAACATCCTCTACATGTGGTGATTCCATAATTTGTGCCAGGGATTGTAAAATGAAGACATTTTGAATTTGGTGTGTTAGAGCAGGAGAAATGGATGAAGAGCAGGGCAGAGTTATTGCAGTACTAAGAAGTACTATTTCAGAAGTACTCTGAATACACAACTGTAAACTCCAAAAGGTGTTGGAACTGTGTTGTACAGAATAAACAAACAAAAAAAGAATGGTTACAGTCAGGCGCTTTAAAAGAGTTTCAAACTTTTGGTTCATTCAGATACTTGACCAACAATACAAAAAATACATTTCAATGTCTTTACACCATGGTCTACCAAGATTGGTTAGTTAGTTATAAGGTAAGGCGTTTGATGAATTTTGCATACCACATGTAGGAAGTAACAGCACATAGTCCGTACCTAGAAGAAAAAAAACTCCCATCAGATAAAAAACTCCCATCAGATTGAAATCTCATCTCCAAGTGATGTAAACCACATTTATTAATTATTCTTAAACTGCTTTTATTGTGGTGAGGTGTTACTTTTTTCAGGGTGATGCACCATGCAAGACTATAATATGAGATCATAGCTGTTTTTGGAGTTGAAATAAAGCAAAATGTAGAATATTAAGGGTTTTCTTCTTCTATTCATTATTTTTTTTAATCCTTGAATATTCAAGACTTAAGACGGCCTCAGTAAAGCATGACCAAGCAAGATAGATCAAGGTCACTGCCATGTGTTGCCGGGGAGGGTTATCTCTTGTAATAACACAAAATATACATTATAACCTTGGGTACATAGGCATGTGTTTTTAATTACAGACAGGCATTTATGGAAAGTTCTGTAATTCAAACCGAAATAATTACATCTTGGGTGTATGTAGGAAGATCTAATAAAGGACGTCTTTCCAGGTCTTTGTGCCTGCCCGCATCTCATTTCCAAAGCTTTAAAAACCAGAGGAAAAGCAGAATCTTACAAATACGTGATGGAAGTTGCTGACTCACCATGTAATGATGTACTGCATGTGTTCGTTGCGCAGTGTTACTCTTGTCTGGCCTCCTACCGGTCCGCCTGGTATTGTACTCTCTGTACGGGAAGTTAGGATTTACATTTGGTTCCAACATCAGTTACTTTATTCATTATCCAGTAGATTTGTGCAAAGGTAATTGAATATTCATTTAACCATTCCATGTGTGACTATTAAGAAGTGAAAACGCTGTCAGTATATTCCTGCATCACAGGAAGTCAGATTAAATATGATGGCAATTAAGGGGCGGAAAAAGTGACTAGCTATTTAACACACCTAATCCCCATTCACACCTGAGACCTTGGAACACTAACAAGTCACGTGACACCGGAGAGGGAAAATGGCTAATTGGGCCCAATTTGGACATTTTCACTTAGGGGTGTACTCACTTTTGTTGCCAGCGGTTTAG